>DWGJ01004688.1:0-11287 GCA_018246895.1 Aspitha aspitha aspitha | reverse complement strand
CCCGTGACTGGCACCAGTTGGCGCTGTTTCAATTCCCATACAAATTGTAGTTTTCGCAAACGCGATCGAGTAGATTTTAAAAACTCATACTCAGCACACTGTTTGCATTTCATAATAAGTAGTACGTTTACATTGTCAGTCAACGAAACACTTAAATTAAGGATTCAGTCACTTGTTTTTCAACGCGATTCTTTACAAAATATCTGTTTGATTTCATAGTCTGGGGGACAGTTTAAAGTTAAAAACTGTAAATGGGGAAAGTTCTTGTATACTGGTATTGGTAAATTCTCAAATTACATGAACAAAAGAGATTATTAGGTACAGCTTTGAAGGTAGCATGGGCGTTATTATCTGTAAATCAGTGTTTAGTTCCAATGTGGTTTTTCCTCGTGTTTTTTATAGTTCTATAAGTTTTTTTATTACAGTGTTAAGAACTACTAGCAAAAATTGTACATAAGTAATTTCCACTATAAAGCGACCATCGTTATACTCGTAGTTATAGGCAGAGAGTGCGACCGGTTCGTCGCGTATGATTAATGGTCTTGTATTATTGACTTGTTATTAATAACAACCTTTGACTCTTAATAACAACCTCTGTCAAAATCCCGTACCATGATGTCCGACTAAGTGTTGTCCTGTAAGAAAACATTGATTTTGCAATAAAAAAATGAGATTATCAATTGAAATAAAAAAATCCTATCTTTTAAGTTGGACCAAACAATAGGTAAGTACAAAATTTCATTGAAATCGGTTCATCGTGACACGGGATTTTTATATATATAAGAGATATTGAATATTGAATATAAGTACTTTACATTTTACATTTCGTAAAACAGTAAGTTTAGTCTTAGTGACTTAGTGTTCATGGTGTTAACGAATTTGTAAATAAATCACGTGTAAGTGTTGTTCCATTGTAACAACAAATAAGATCGGAGGTGTAAACAGAAGCGAGCGAAGAAAGTATTGAAATGCAGAAATCGTTACTAGGATACGCTAATGCAGACGAATGTCGTGCGTGGTTCATAGGATCAGGTCACGAAATCAAAATTCAAAATAGGCATGTTATGAAGAATTCATACGATATTTATCTACCGTTTTCTATGCTTAGGTGGAACTCATTCATTCGGTCATTAACTTCTTATAAATTAAATTAGTCAAGGCGTTTCCTGTCATTTTACATACTACAGTTATGATTAAGGTACCCTTATATAGGGGGTCATTCTCCCGACAAATACCTGAGTGAAGAACAATGGCCACAGCAGAAATGCGGGTAATCTGTCGGGTCTTTGTTTTCATCGTTCCGCTCGATTAATGCGATATAAAAATTCGAGACATGTCCTACCGAGCGGACCTCTCGCGTAAAATTTCCTACGCCGTTGTTTAGAACAATGAACTCTTCGGCGTTAAGCTTTCGAAGTGCATAAATGTTTCACGAAACGGTTTTTTTAAAATTAAAATCCGTTTTTTCAATAATACATATAAAGCGTTGGGTTGTTTATTACTCTCTGTTGTTGTCGCAGCCGCCAGACACAGTGAGCACGCGACGCGCATACCTAACTGTTACTTACATGACACTTCTTGTTATGCGATTTGGAGAGCGTGTGTCACTATATCTCCTCAGATCAAGTCGCAACGACTCCGTAGTTTATCAAGCCATGAGATAAACGGGATCACATACGACTTATTTCGGCTATTAGACATGACAAGAGACTTAACCTTAGTCACTGATTCGAGCTCCTAGGAACGGAACTTTTTTTTTGGATTTCCATGAATCTTCAGATAATACGATTACAACATACATACCTTTTTATACAGAGATGAGAGGATTACATTCTTACTTCAAAGAATTTGTAGTGGAGTTGTATGACTTGACAATTTAGATTATCACATTATGGTCATAATAAAGGCAGTTTCGCGTTGTTGTCAAAATTAACATACATACAAACAGATTCAAGCTATTATGTATGTACGGATCAAAGTGCACACAAGCGGAAAATAATACACAGTCCCAAATCTCCGGCCAATACATGTGACGAGGTCACCTCAAAAGTGTCGTACCATATATAATTTCAGCGCAGTTGTGACCGACTGAATGAGTACCACCTTTATTTCAAAGGACAACTGCTCAGTCGGGTAAAGAATAGTGACGAATGGTTAATCTTTATTTTCTATGTATCGGTGTAGCGCAAGTTGTCATTTATTAGCGGCATATTAATGGGTGGTGGTGTCGCGCATGCTCGTCACGCACGCAGGAAGCACTGGGCGACCTTCAACACGCGCGCCACGGCCACCGTCCTCTGATCGCTGCTCAGTGCTCATTGTTCACCTGCAGAGTCGCAACTCGTAACGTATCACCACTCCGCCACCATTATTGCCGCTTCATGTACTTTGAGCGGAGATGCTCTCTTCACATGCATTACGTACTGTGTACGCCATCATAATATGAACTCGTCCTTTAATTTTAGCCAACACATCTGTCGGATATTTTTAAAACGCCTTAAAGGCCTGTAGGTTAAACAACGAGGTTAAACAATTGTTATATAACAATAACAAGCGGGACCGACCCCTTAACGTGCTCTTCGATACACAGAAACGGTAGCAAAAATTTGTCGCCAGCGTTCACCCATCGTACTAGATACCAATCACGACTTGCCTATAGTTTGCGAGCTGCTGGCGCTTCAGGGTTACGAACGGTTTTTATCATCATGAATTATGTAAGTCTATACGCCGTAGATTGTCTTATTCTTCCCAAAAACATGCATATTTGTGCGAAATACAAAAAAACGAAGAGGAATATTTATTGTGATTATTAAACGACAAATAAGTAGTTATATATTTTTCTATAAACTCTTTTGTCTGATTGAAATTTATTTTAATATAGAACTATAAAAATACAAAACAAAATCCATAGATACTTGTATACTAATATTATAAATGCGAAAGTGTGTTTCTTTATCCTTCTTCTTTCTCTTCTTCTTTAAGCTTCGGATTGATGTGATTTTTGCAGATACTTAATAGTTATAACTACATATGCTTAATAGGACGTCTCTAAGTGCTTAAGTGATTTTGTATTTTTATACACACAATAATTTTTTTTTATTTGATTTGACTTAAGATTGAAGAGTGACATAAGCTGCTTTTTTTCGTGTAAAATATCTCATTTTCACGCGAAAACATGTTTTATTCAAATGAACGCTGCAGTTGGCGTTACGGGCGCAATAACGGTCTGACGTATAAATTCTTTTGACGGCGCCGGTGAAGCCGCGGGTATCAGCTAGTAGTTAATATAATGTTTCATTGCACGTGTAGATTGAGATGATTGGCAAGCAATCAGTACATCAGTGATCATTATAACTGAAAGGCAACACAATGTACTTTGATACACGTGATAAACGTGATCTCGGTGGACAAAGACTGCTGCGTCCACAGAAAAAAATATTTTCTACATTTTCCTGCGGAAAAGTGCTGGTCTGCACGCGATACATTCTATTTTAATGTTTTGACAATCGTTCCATAATTGAAACTAATTGCAGGGGCAATTATTTATCACTATTGCATGTACGAATGAATAGCTCGTCCCTGCGGCCGCGCCCGCCACACGCGAGTCTCCCGCGAACGCTCGGATTGAGAGCCATTCTCATTAAAATCATCGTCCTTTCAATTCAGATTCTGAGCAGATATGTACAAATACTATTTGTGACGCTTGTAAAGCTCAAAGTATCCGTATAATAGGTAAAGTTAAATGTAACTTATATAGACTAAATAATTTGGTTTAGAAAAAACTTCGAATGCCTAGTAGAAAAGCGATAGTCGCACACTTTTGTTTCAAGTTATTGGCTGTTTTCTTTTCTTCACTTTTCTTTTGCGCGTGATTCAAATTTTCATGTCAACGAGGTGGCATTCACCTTAAATCACTGCCTCTCAGTAAATCATGTCTTAGCAATAGCATTTAATATTCACTTTGTATCTGATGCGTAAAACGTGTATTTCCCCGTCAATGGTTATTTTTATGCTAAATGTTAGATGCTTTGTTTACTTGTACATATTACCGACATTCCTAAAACGACTCACGTTCTCGAGTCGCAAATAAATTGCAATAAATAGCTGTTATTACATGTTAAAGCTACACGGGCACAGGGATCGCGCGTGCGACGCACTAACATTATTATGCAAACAATAATTACGTAAGTCTCAGGAATAATAACATTCTTCTGTACATACTCGTAAATCAGTTTTACTTGTTCATTAAAGCATCCAATTTTATAATTTCGATTAAAATGCTTGTGCGTTTTCTTTTAAATATATTTACAGTATTTTTACGCGTCTTGTAACTAATCGTGTTAGACAATAATTAAATAAATTCCTTAGGTTCAATATGGTAAACGTAACACGATTCGTACCGATGCGAATCGTCAATTTTACCACAATCATAATAATATGATCGCGGATGTAATGGTATACAAAAATATGGGTTAATACAGCAGCACAATTTACTATCCAATTGAGCAGCGATTACATTCATGGAGGATTTTACTTTGGTACTTCGTCACATGTTACATGTTACATTTTATTCGTTCAAGGACAACTTTTGTGTCATTATGCTCAATTTAAATATAACTTGTTTTAAGGTGTTACGATGTTAGAAATACATATGACTTAATAGTTACTTTATATCAAACGTGTGTATAAATTACTGAAAGGAATACAAAGTGATCTAATTATTCATCGCAGTATAATAACAAATTAAGTCCACGGGTCAGTGGTGGCGCAGCGAAATCTTCGCGCTCGGTACCTGCGCGTTACGTCTTGAAAAACACGTGTAGGATAATAATTATTAAAAAAAATTACCATTGTGAGGTCTCATGGAAAAACAATTGCTATTCATGATGTTAATTGTTATACCATATGTAATATTATGGTTGTGCTGCGTGGGCTCTGGCTTAGGTCATTGGCGCAATGATTGTGTAACATACAATATTACCTTATAATAATTAACAGTCATATTATACGGCGGACACACTTGTTTCAATAACTTAATAATAATGTTTATATTAAGTTTAATGTACTAACACAAAAAGGTGTTAGTTTTAGGTATTAGTAATTATTTTATTCATGGGGGGATATGCCAGTAATCACCACGCTTGGCAGGCGGGTTGGTGATCGCTGCTGCCCGTCAACTGCCTGATACATTTAATCTAGTAATCCCTGGATGGTTATACCGCCATCAATTCGGTCGCCAGAGCCTCGTCCGTTGTACAGCAGGGTGTACCACGTGCAGGTGAGGATGACATTTGAGGAGCCTAGGTATGATCGGCCCCCCCTTGCACCCCTTACCACACTTATTTACAATGACATAATAAAACAAATAAGAAATAAAATACTTTTTCTTTAAAAATTCAAAATTAGAACTGAACATTAAGCCTCACATGACCTGTCTATTAACTTATAATCCCTAACGCAGGTACTGTCAGTAATATAGTAAAAAAATAAAGTTTTACAATGATTTATACCAGAAACTACCTCCTTTGTAAGAGTGACGAAAATATTAAAAAACTCTAAATTAATACTAAACGACTACCTGCATTGCTTATATTGAAATATAATTAAAAATATTGAAATGTCTGTACCAAATTTGTGTAGAATTATAAATATATAACCAAATCAAATCAGAATTCATTAGGTACATCATGCGTTAAATAAATATTAAATATACATATCTAAGGACAGCATAGGCACCTAATAAATTACAAAATTACAATTACGAGTAGATATATATGTATATATATTTTATATGACATCTTTGTTGCGTCGCAAGTTACCCTATTTTCCATTACTGTGCAAAACCAAACAAACAAAGAATAGGTGTAGATAAATTACCGTCACACATATTCAAAGACGCGGGCTGAGCATTATGCAGTCCACTGATAAAAACCAAGGGCAAGGGCACATTTAACTTGTCATGTTCTACTAAGCGATCCATACTTTTTATAACAAAGACAGCCATGAAGCACTGATCTAGGAAATTGATAATAGAAAATCGTGGACTATTTATCAATCAAAACTAGTTTCTCTAAATTCGACCTCCAATTCTTGTGCAACGTTTTATACGATATATGTAAACGTTTTCAACACACGCAAAAATGACTAAGATCTGTACAAAAACCAGTCTAGCTCATCTTTTGTTTTTTCTGTTCTCATCAAATCCAAAATGCCGAAAAGCCATCGCGAAAAAGAAAACAAAGTTCTAAAATGGCTGCCGACCGCCCGTAATAATATTATAATCAATATAACTAATCAATAATTTGAAATTACTTGTATCTTAAAAAAGAAATTAGCAATTCCTATATTGTTAAACACTTAAATACGTGTTTCTTCTCATCATGCGGCATAGTTAACGGCATAATCTCCCACACTGCCTCAGGGCGTATTGGCAGACTTCAACACAACTCAGAGAACATTGTGGAAAACTCTTAAGGCGTGCAGCATTGTGAATATTTTTAGTAATCCTAGATAATGTAGGAAGTACTCTCGCTTGTTATTGTAACTACACTAGCGCACAATACAAAACAATACAATACAAAACATTGCAAGCTGTTGCATTGTATTATAACTGCGTGACGTCAGTTTCACCGTAACGAAACCTATTCAGATACTTTGAATATATTTTATTCTATTTTTGTGTCCGAAAGATTAGAACGACGCAATAGATGTTGTCGGCACTAAATATCATTCATTTCGTTTTGAACGCTAATCTTAAATTGAATTAAAAGAAACGCAGTTTTTATAAAAAGAACTGCCTAGTTACTAATGTATTTGTAAGCATGGATGACAGCATTCATTTTTAGTCAAAGAACTAGGCAAGCCTTTCAAGGATTTATAGAAAAAAATATACAGAACTCTAACAAATTAATGTTAACAATGTTATCACAGTTGCCAAACGCACTGGCAGTCACGGTCAGTGCTTTTCGCACATTTGATTTAATTATTATTTTGATTGCGTGTCCACTTGCAGTAATGCCAACATTGTTTTTTTTTTAAATGTCGGCGCAAACGATATATATTTACATTTGATTGCGTAGACCGAACAATGTTTTTTTCCCACTTTAATTACTTTGAAGTTAGAAAAAGAATACAATTATAAGCGGTGAACCCAAATATATCGAACCTAAGTGAATTATTTGCTTCAAATAGGCACATGACATTTTAATTTAATATCGCTCATAGTATTTACATAACAGTCCAGAATGCAAAGTAAAAATAGACGACAAAAAAATGTCAGGTCAATAAACTTTAAATAAATGCGATGTTATTTAAAAAACTAAAATAACATAATAAAATGATTAATTTTATTAAGTATTCTAGTAATTGATTTAAAATTAATTCTAGTAATTTCTAAACATACCTGTTCCTTGGACAGTAAATCAGTCTTATTTTTTGTTTCGCTAAGTTTTTGCACGTTTTTGTTGATTTCGTATTTTTTTTCTGTTTCTTGTGATACGATTAAGTTTTTTACATCATTATTATGTTACAAGTTCGCAGGCTATTGAAGTAATGATCAAAAAACACTTTTCTTTCTAAGTTTAAACATTTGGTAGTTCAAAAATTATAGAACGTAATGTAACTCATTTTTATCTTTCAGATGAAGTACCTCATACTATTGGCTGTAGTGGCTACAGCTGTCTCCGACGATCTCCCGCCATCGTGCAACAAGCCTGTTTATTGCGACAGTAAACTTCTGCATTACGTTCAAATGGCCCGACTGTATACCGACTCGAAAACATTCGTCGATCTGCAACTTCGCAACGATGAGGAGAGCACTTTGAACGCTTTCCAAGAGCTGCTGAACAGAACGAACGACAAGCCAACCGATGACGAGTTACGAGCGTTCGTTGACGAAAACTTCGATTCGACCAGCGAACTCGAGGAGTGGAAACCCGCTGACTATTCTCCGAACCCCGCATTCCTTAGTGGAATTCGTGACGAAAGCTTAAGACAATACGGCAAAGACATCAATGATATTTGGCCCAATTTAGGCCGAAAGGTCAAAGCTGCTGTTTTAGAGAAACCGGAACTATACAGTTTTATTCCTGTCACTAACGGCTTCATCATTCCCGGCGGGCGATTCAGAGAGTTATACTACTGGGACGCCTATTGGATAGTCGATGGTCTTTTGATAAGTGGGATGGATGAAACAGCTAGAGGCATGATAGAAAACCTTATTCAGTTGCTCCAGAAACTAGGTCACGTACCCAACGGCAGCAGATGGTACTACCAAGAGCGAAGTCAACCGCCATTGCTGTCAGCTATGATGTCCTTGTATATAAGGGCAACGAACGATCTCAAATTTTTGAGGACCAACATACTTGCGTTAGAAACAGAGCTAGAATACTGGCTAGATACACAATTGGTGACATTCGAAAAAGGCGACAGAGCTTACACACTGCTCAGGTACTACGCTCCCAGTAAAGGGCCCAGACCCGAATCGTACTACGAAGATTATACGAATGCACAAATATTCAAAACCGAAGAAACACAAAGGGACTTCTACGTCGAAATCAAGAGCGGAGCTGAAAGCGGCTGGGACTTCTCTTCCCGTTGGTTCATGGACGCCGATGGCAGTAATACTGGCAACTTGACCACCATCCACACTCAAGACATAATTCCGGTGGATTTGAATGCGATTTTCGCAAATGCGCTTCAAAACGCAGCGTATTTCCAGGCGAAACTGGGCGACGTGCGCAGAAGCGCCCACTGGGCTTACCTGGCGAAACAATGGCGCAGCAACATTAAGGAAGTCTTGTGGGACGATGCAGACGGAATATGGTATGACTACGACTTGATTAATGGAAAGCATCGCAAATATTTTTACCCGAGCAACGTCGCTCCTCTTTGGATGGGGGCCGTCAATAAGGCCGAAGTGAAGGTTCACGCTTCAAAAGTTTTGAACTACTTGCGAAACTCGCATGGTCTAGACTTCCCCGGTGGCGTGCCTGCTTCTTTGATCGCGAGCGGCGAACAATGGGACTTCCCCAACGCCTGGCCTCCCTTGGTTAGTATTGTGGTGAACGCTTTAGAAGCGCTGGGAACGAGAAAGTCAAATGATATTGCGTTTCAAGTCGCCCAGAATTGGGTGCGCTCCTGCTACAAAGGATATGTCGAGAATAAGCAGATGTTTGAGAAGTATAACGTGGAACATCCAGGTGTGGTGGGTGGCGGTGGTGAGTATAAGACCCAGGATGGCTTCGGGTGGTCTAACGGTGTTGTTTTAGAGTTCCTAACAAAATACGGTGGCAGACTGACCGCAGCGGATGAAGTTAAGGCTAATTTGATGAATGATAGCGATGAAAATTCTAACGAAAATCCTAAAGTGTTAGCACCGTCATCCCCGTCTCCTCTTAAGGATTCAGAAAGCGCGGATGATGCTTATGATGACAAGTTTGTTCCTTTAGTCATGCCATTGGCTGTCGCGTCCATACGACCCAATTAAATGAATTAAAACGAATAGGATTTAACAGTCAGTATGAGTGAGAAAAAATAGAGCAACACTTCAATCGTAAGCCATGGAGATAAAAAACGATTCACAGATCAACGAATAATCAACGAAGCTTAAGGAAATAGAAGTAAAAATGTTACAAAAGCCATTTTTGACAAGTTTGACAAAACAGATGCTCTAATGTAAGTAAATACACAGAACAGTGGCCACATTATTGTAAAAAAAGAAAACATGATCGATTTAATTTGGGTAACATTAATGACACTGAACGTTGATTAGTTTTAAACGTATCATTACTTTGTTTCGTGTTTATTATACACGAATTTAAATGCAAGCGATAGCCTAATTTAAAAAAAAAACAATTAATTTGCACTTAGATAGTGAAATTCTTAAAACATTGACTGAATGGATGTTTTACTTATTATACTTAGTGTATTGAAAAGAGAACACTATTGAAAATTTTAAATTTCGATCGTTTCTTGATTTTATTATTTATGTAATGAATACCAAAATACATAGTTCAAAACAACAATTTTTTATGTAAGATAAATAAAAAAAATTACGAATAGTTACCACACAACCAATTTAGTTAATAGGATATTATTTGATTATTTTTTATCATGATATTGAGTGCCATAAAATAGCATATTACTACTCAAAATACAAAAAAGATGTTATTTAGGTTACACAGGATCTATCTTTAAGACAAACAGTGTTAGGTGTGATTACAGATTTCTATGTACATGTATTTGCTAATTGAACAAATTATAACACATTCTTGATGCTCTTGAAGAAATCCAAAACGCATTCGTTTGGGTTACGTGATCGAAGACGCGTAATTAATTATGTTAGGTATTGTGATGAACATCGAATTTAATACACCTACTTAATATAGTTTTAAATATTTTCCTTATAAATAAAATTCATTATTCCTTGTTACGAGTATGTTTAACATAAACCAACTTGTTTATTTATTATTTTAAGCTAATTTATTATTTTAAGGATATATTTATTGAAATAATTATTATCTGTATTATTGATACGTAAGTAAAAATGAATAGCCGTAAAGGTACACATGATTTTTAAATAATATATTAAGTTCTGATCATAATAATCATGGTCTACATTGAGTTTAAAGAAAACAAAGGTGTTTTATCTATAAATAGAAAACATCACTGAAACATGTAGTTTCAAAAAAAGAATAGCTAAGTAACTACCAACATAGTACAACTAAAGCAGTGATACCAATTTATGTGTAAAATAGTTTATTATTGTTATGCCACCTTTGACTATTAATTTTACTCACCCCTTTGTAATGTATGTATTTATACAGCATTTATTTTTTTAATACTTAAATAAATAAGTACTTACTTACATTTATATAACGAAAAATGTATTACCTTAATTTTATGAGACGAAAAATAAAAGTGTTTTACAAAGTTTGCGTATAAATCACTTTCTTCTTTCTATATTATATTATCCTGGCAGGGTTATTAAGCAATATATTTCTTGCATCGTAAAAGAAAAAAAAGCCATTTCAAAACCGACGCAACAATCTGCGAATATGACACATGAATAACCTCGGGGAGTAAGAACTGCCCCTTCCCGCAATGATGCATGCACATTAAAAAAACATACACCAAAGTATATAAAACAATGCACACATCGCTGCTTTTCATGAATACTCGCACAATCCAAAATCCACATTTTTACAGGCTAGCTATTTGAAAATTAAACAATAAATCAATATAGCAGAAAATAACCAATCACAAAACGACATTTTTGCGCGCCATT
>DWGJ01004687.1:0-11289 GCA_018246895.1 Aspitha aspitha aspitha | reverse complement strand
GGCTTGCCTATGGCTCCCCTGCTCTATGTAAAATTACTCTATGTGTACATGACGTATAACGCAGCAGAAGCCATAGACATCCATAGACATCGATGTCCGTGGTGCGATAATTCACTATTGTAATTTGCGAACTGCTACGACTGCAGTTAATTATAATTTCTTTCTATTCTTAGCATTCCGTTGTAAAATGACTTTCATACTTATTTCTCATTTTCAACTAATAAAAAATTATTAATTTTCTTTTACGATTGTTCTAGAAAATTGTAAAAAAACTCTCGTTAATAAATTTCACCGATAATACATGTTTAGGGTACATAAGTTTTATATTTTCATATTAAATTAATTATAGTAATAAAAACAGATTTGCTAATTTTTCTATATTTTTAAGGTGTCATCATAATATATCTCATGTTTACAAAAATATTCCAAAAGTATCTTAGCTAATAAACTAATCTTAGATACTAATTTTAATCGAGTAGATTAGTTGACATTACATTACATGGCGAGAACTTTGATAAATTGGCCTGATGTTAAACACGTAAAAATTACGAAATACCTTAGCTACGTGTTTTATACCAGGGAGATGTTTTGATTGTAATTTTGTCTTACAATAATCCTGCGTAATCTTATCTTCTAATGTTATCATTTTACAAACTCCTCCTCCTACAAGATAGTAATCGTGTATCGGAATCGAACCCATAACTCCCCGCCTCAACCGTCACGTTCTCAAACGACCGGCGCTACGAGGGAATCTAGTGCTTGTTATTTGTTTGTTTCTTTTACCGAATTTTGTCTGATTTATTCCCAAACATACAACTCGGAGTCTTAAACATGCAAAAATATTTGACGTTCTGATTGCCGGTAGAAAAATACCAATATCAACCACCCACGCTTCCGGACGGATTAAATGGCTTTTGATAATAAACAGTCCGTCTAAATATAGGTGAATTGAGATCTGTCCGTCTATCATTCTCTCATCCCGCCGCTTGAAGCGAAAACCTTGCGGCTTCGAGTAACCGAAACAATAATTGAATAATTTAATTTTAGACTCTCTCCTTGTGTTTTCATAAGCACCTGTAAAGGCTCACGCTCTGTTTTGTTCGCTGCAAACTTTATTTCTAAGGTTCGTAATTTAACCTAATCAGAGTAGGTTAGTTTACTACGTAATTCCATTGCAAAAAGTGAAGTTTGTCCCGTAAGCCAATGCACTGGGTATAAGGAACGAAAATGCTTGTAAAAACAAAAGGCATCAAATTTTAAACTGCTGCAGTAACTTCCATTTACGACCTACATACTCTATTCAGCACGCGTTTCTTGATGCTCATCGTGGATTGGTATTATTTCGGTAAGAAATAATATTTCCAACAGTTAAAAACCCTTAAAAACCAACGACCGACTCGTAAAACGAAACATAATATTTACTAAGCTTCTCCAAACATACAAATATTATTGTACAAATCTATACTAATATTATAAGGCTGAAGAGTTTGTTTGGTCGAACGCGCTAATCTCTGGAACTACTGGTTCCAGACTGGTTATTTTTGTGTTGAATAGTCCATTTATCGAAGAAGACTATAAGTCATGTAACATCACGCTATGATTAATAGGAGTGGAGCAGCAACGAAAAATGTAGCAAAAACGGAAAGTATTGATTTCCACGCGGACGAAGCTACGGACACAGCTAGTAAATAATATCGCAGTACGTAGGTACTCGCTTTACCGCCCGTAAAGTATAAAATATGAAACTGACACAATGTGTACGGAGGGTTTACAGTTGCATCATAAACTTGAATATCAATGATGCGAATATTGTGGCGCTGCCCGAACATCGTAGCGCGTCGGAGACGAGAAACAAATCATTGTATTTGGAACACAGCTGACAGGGACACTAACAGGATGTCTAAATGTTACAGCAAAGATAAATAAAACTTTTTATATTCTACGCGGAATGATGTATTATCATCTATGCCATTTGAAGCTAGTCGCTTTTTAAAAACGCTCTGTACTCCCAGTTGGCCAGCCTGGTAGAATATGCCCTAAATCTTCTCACTATGAGAAGTCTTCACGAGTGAAACAATATAGAAGGTCGAAAAAAAGACAAAACTAATTTACAAAAAGACACCGAATACAAAAGTATTCGGGTCTTTTCGTTAAGAGACTGTTAGGCGCCTTCAATTTCTCATTTTATTAGATAAAGACGTTCTAGAGAAATAGGATTTGAGAATTATGAATTGTCAGTTATAAGACAGATTGATACAATAAATAATCTAGATGAAAGAAGATAGAAATACAATAGAAATAGTGCGAATTACACAAACTATGTAGAATATATCGGACATAACACTTTACAATTGTAGTAAGAAAATCAGGTGTATGTACCTACTATGTAGTTAAAAACCGATATTCAAATCCGAGTCAATAACGGGTAGATACCATCTACAACGTCATCAAGGGCGCCATTAACAAACATACACAACAGTTTATCTACATCTGTTTCTATTTGCACCACGACCATTAGCAGTTAATGTTTTTTGATGTCATTAGTAGAAAATGCCGCAGAACTATCCAATATTGAAAAGAGCGAGAAAAATCCTTTTAACGCTTTCGACGAAGTTTAATGACGAAGTGGTCGTGTTATGTAGTATTCAAATTAGCCGTATAATGTCGTAACAGTATAATATCCAATAACAGGTTGCGAGAGGCACGCTCAATAGCTCTTGTAATAATAGGTGTAGTTAGGAACAACCCTTGTCGCTTGCTTGTACTAGTTTGATCGGGGGATGTTAAATGAGCCTCGTAATTTATAGAGGCGTCAGAATACAGGCTTAGAACAATCACAACCCGGTCTATTAATTAATACTCGTTCCAAGTTTAGATTGAATACATTTAACCGAACAGAACTTGAGTACTTCTAATATTAACTTTGTACTGTAAATATTTGTCTATGACAAACAAGTTGGATCTTTGGTTTATTAATAAATCGCTTTAATTAATACATTACGAGTTTAAAAGCGTTTCTTTAGATCCATTACTATATTGTTGTATAAGTATGGTTAAATATTACGTATGACTAGCGTTTTGGCTACTTTTGGTAACCGTTTGCAGTAATAAAAATTGCGAGATAAATAGAAAATGCTGTGCTGTTTAATTATTTTCCCTTCTATTTCCATCGAGTGTATTCAGAGAGTAGGCCGCAGTACAGCTTACTGTAAGGTTACATTCAATTCGTACATCGTTAACGAAACTTAACCACAACATTTTCAGTCCCGAGTCACCCTTCAGTCAGCTTTCGGCGCTGCTCTCGACAGGCGGTCGCGGCACGAGTCGGCACGACCTTACAGTTACATAGTGTTCACGTATTATCTAAGAAGTGATCAGATATTAATTGCGCCTAAGGAACTGTTTTAGGTAAATATTAGTGATAAAATGTGTCGACAATAAATATGTAGATATGGAAAAACCGCAAGAATTTTATAATACAGTGGTTTTGTTGTAAAAGAAAATTAAATTAATATTAAAATTATATTGATATGCAACATACAATCCCGAAACTGGCTTGACGGAAGGCTCTGGACCCCGGCGCCGATTTTCAGTGCGGCTTTTTCGCGCGACCAAGACATGACATGCTAAGCCAACCAATAGTTCTTTAAAGAACAAAGTGGCAATGAGAAGTTAGGTTTATCTTAGGATTACAGACACCTAATTGTTCTGTTTCACTGCTCGCCACTTAATTATCGGAAAGTCATGATTGTTTTGAAATAACAACTTAACATCTGATTTTAACAAAATACATCTATGTAGGTAGGTATATAAAATAACATTCTATGATGACACATTTAGAATTTTAATTTGTGAAGTGTGTATATAATATTCATGTTACTTCACAACAATTTATAATAAAGGTGTTTTACACTGAACATAAACATTTTATTTTCGGAGTATTAATAATGATGGTGTAACTTCTTTTAAACATACGATTATTATAAATGTTACACATTACAAAACCATCAATTATAAAACATGCAAGCCGAAAAGTGTAAAAATAAATTAAAACGTCGTAAAAAATGTTATATATTATTTATTCTACCATTCCATGTTACAATTTTTAACTACACCGACATTGATTACTTTAATAACAGTCTGCGGTTTGTGTGAATTATGATTATATTCAACTCTGGCTATAGTTTGTTGTGATAACATCAATCGAATGGAACTTAGAGTTTTAATGCTTTATTTTTTTGAGTGTGAATGGTAGAGTTGGAGGTCGGAGGCAGCCGGTGGTAAGATCTCGAATAGCTATGGAATCAACGTGGTATACAATAATAATAATGACCGGGCCAAATCATCATACTCCGATTCCAAATATAATAAATGTAATAACGTTTTATTCTGGGTGGGAACTGAACCCATTACTTCCGGTCAAAAACTGTAGCACAACACTAAGGCTCTAGTTATTGGTTTAACTTGTTAATAATAGATGTGATTAAATTTGTGGTAAAACTTCCCGTTGTAACGCAATAGCATTGTCATTCTACTATCGATCCCAAGCAAGCTATTGATAAAAGATTGCTAAATCATGCCGAATAACTCTTGTCAGTCTTTACACAAATACGAGTACATTGTACAAATGCGTATTGTCACTAATCTATCTTGTCGAAGCTTTCGGCTATTGTATTCTTTTGATTGTTTAATCAAATTGCAACTGTAATTTGAACTGAAAATAAACAACTGAGTTTATTAGAAATTAGTTATTAGTGACTGCATAATATTTGATAATTTACGCGCTGTACGCACTTTTTTACAGTGAAATATGTCTGTTACAGCTATTTAGAAATTCAATTGTGCCAACGGAATCCTTCTACATTTAGATTAATAGCAGCGTTCTTATCTTATTTTGCCTTAAAAGTTCAAAGATATATTTCCATTGCCTGAGTTGAAATAAATGTTAGTCTTTGGCAATTATCAAAAATGTCGACTAAAGTTTTAGGGTTGATGCTTTATTTAAAATAATGCTACCATTAACTCTCTCCAAAGTTAATTAGTTTCCAGCCATACTTTGAGGCATGTCACTTAATTGCTGAAACAGTTCGTTGTTATATGAACGAATTTTTGAGATAAATTGACAGCAACTACCTATTAGTATTAAAATTGAATATATTTCAGTGATGTTATTTATGAATCAAAAGATTTTATAATTATAACTAACTAGCTGTGCCCGCGGCTTCGCCCGCGAGTAAATCAAATTACCGCTTTTGCAACAATTGTCATTGCTGCTCCACTCCTATTAGTCATAGCGTGATGTTACATAGCCTATAACCTTCTTCGATAAATGGACTATTCAACACAGCAATAATTTTTCACTTCGAAAAGTAGTTCCTGAGATTAGTGTGTTCAAACGAATAAACTCTTCAGCTTTATAATATTAGTATAGAAGTATCTACGTAGGTCAGCCAAAGTCAGCGAAGGCGACTGGCCGTGTACGTGAGAGAAGGTTGTCGTGGTTACACATTAGTAGTGTAAATATTGGCGCACTAAATCACCCCCGACACCCACGTCATACCGAGTAAATCAGCCCAGTGTCAGAGCCAGATCGGAAGTTCATAGAAGCCGCGTTTGAGAACCTTCTAGCACCTTCTACCATCAGCTGAGACGTCCTTTACAATGGAATTTCGATATTAATTTCTTGTAATACCTAAAACATAATTTATTTAGATAAACTAGTAACAAGTCCTATTGCTTGCTTCTTTTCTTTCATTGTAAGGATCCCCGTTACATTATGTCATTACTGGGTGATAGGTTCATATCTTCCAATGATGTTATTTCTCACACGATGTAACATGATGGTCCTGTTGATCGCCCCCAATTTGTCGGGACAATATTTTTCGTAGTACCAGTAAGAATTTTTTTCGTAGCAATTCTTAGTAACATTCCCAATCGCCAAAATAACAGAAATAAATAAAATATCATAAGACGTACCAATTCTGTTTGAGTATTTTCAGACCTCAATATGTGTTTCGATTTTTTATGAGAATTAAATAACTATACTATAGTAAATATGTATTGTAATATGTACTAACATTTTACGGACAAAACTACATATTTTATCAGTTTCTGCGAGAATAGTCAATTTTTCATCGCACCGACACTAAAGCTAGCTGAATCCGAAATAAATGTAAATTAATGATGTTCTCATTTTGCTACGGATTTGATGTGATATCCCGTGGGAACACTAATCAATAAAACTTTGTTTTGAGACACATTAACATTTGCAAGTATTGAGGAGGAAGAATCGAAGAACATTTAGCTTTGGGGTATTTAAATTTCTCATTGCTGCCACTTAACGCTTCTGTTATCTTCATGGCCATTGTGTTTCTTAAAGGATTCTTAAACAAGTAGGCGATACTTCCGTTGACTGTATTTGAATAAGTGTTATTTTATTAACAGGTGACAAAATTGGTAATCAAATTAATGGGAGGATCGTTAAGATTGCTGTGAATACAAACTTCAGTAAAATAAACAAGAATGAAGCCCTCGGAATCTCCGTTAGGTAAGAACTATTCAAACCAAACGTAATTACACACCTATATGTTATTTTAACAAACACATCATCGTTATTGACATTTAATGTGGAATTATGAAGGAATACTGTTTACAGCAATAATGGTTATAAAAAAGTTTAACTAGCAGGCAAGACACTTTTAAAGTACAAAAAAATCTAATCCGAAATAAGACAGACGTAGCAAGTGGGATTTTATTTTGAGTTCACGTCAATTATTTATTCGCGCAAATATTTAGAGCTGATCAAAATACAGGTTTCGGAATGGCGGCGGCTCGTAAGGAGCAACGCACACAGGTGCAATTGCTCTGTTTGTTTGGGAAGTAACGTAACTTGCTGGCGATTTACACGGCGCAGTTTTTCGCGAATCCGAAACAGATTCTATATACGGCTGTCGTGATGTACTGAAGGGTGGGAGGTAGTTTACGCGGCTCGTGGTAACTGCACGGGGCTACGTACTTACAATTGCATACTAGAAAGCAACGGAAAGATATATTAAATTGTTTAGATTCATCGGCTTTATTTTAACACAAATTTTGCTAACTCGTACCCCTACAATCGATTAGTAAACCGATTGATAGGACATAAGGAGTCTGTATAACTGGTACGATAAGATGTAGAATGGTAGATTATAGATAGGGAAAGGGTTGGTTTAAAGTGAGATAAGTGTGTACGCAATACACTGATTGGCAACAGCGGCGCGCCCATGTATCGGCTTTCGGTTTGTCTAAAAATGTGTGACCGACGCGTGCTTCGCGGCCGTTCCCGGCGCTGCGTCCATTCAATTAATTTCGCAAACAATTTCAATTGTGTTGAACGATATTTCGCCGCAATAAAATTAACTCGTTTTTGGACTCTTTGTTTTATATCTAGTTTAGCTATTTATTTTTTATTTAATACAATTATTTTTAAATAATAGGATAAGTTTGCATGTACTATTAGTTTTATTTGTATTAGTATATTAGCTATTAGTTTTAAGCTATTGCATAGCTTCTATCGCGGGCCTTGAGCGTGGAGACCGAATCCATGGTGGTGGTGGTGGTAAAATAATACTGCATAAATAAAATAAATAATTATAATTACATAAGTTGATAAAAAATGTTATGCAATAGTTTTACCGCGGCAGTCTCCGAGTGCCACACGTCTTTTTATTGTATTCATGAACTTGTACATATTAATAATAAATAAAATAAACGGCAAACAAAAATACGTAAATACATTAACTTGTCCGGCACCGACATAAATGAGTTATATAAACCTACGACTCATATAAATTCCAGAAGGAACCTTTAAAATTGTTACTTCAACTCCCTCGCGTAGGAATAATAACAATAAACATTTATCTCTGCGAAATAGAAGCATATTTTGGTAAAACAACACAAAATGTTTCCGTAAATCGGCGAGGGATAAATCCCTGAACGGAACGGTGCGAACACGACTGTAATGGATATTAAAGACATTCTTCGTCACTAGAATGGAAGGATTCGATTTTGCGCACAGGCTGCTCTTAAATATTTCTTTTTACAAGTACCTTCTGTCCAGATTTGAAGAGATAGATAATCTTCATTTATCTCTACTGATAAGGTTTCATTAATAACAACAAGAATTACGGACTTTGCTTTGCATTTTAAGTTTTAAACTTTACACGTTGATCATCATCATTATTGTTAAGCACGCCAGGGTACTATCATGGCTATACAGAGAGGACCCAGTGCCAAATATCTTTGCAGACCTGACCAGCCTGACCTGCTAGTTTTAGATTGAACAATATACTTTTTTAAAATAAACTAGCTGTCCTCACAGATTTGGTTCTGTCCTATTTCATTTTTAAATATCATGTTATTTTTTTTATTTTTCATACAAACCTTCTCCGAACAGTAACGATCACAAAAGAAAGATTAATTCAATTTGGTGCAGTCGTTTGTATGTTATGCGAAGCCAAACATTTCGGTGATTCATTTATACATACATATATTGATGATGATCTAATCCTGCTTCCGTGGGTCAGGTATAAACCAGCTGACAGCGCTGGACCGGGTGCTGATCAGGGAGAAGACGCCCGTGTTCACCAACAATAAATACGTGGTGATAGCGCCGGACGGAGCGGTCATCCTGTACGCCAAGGAGGACTCCGGGATCGTCAACCGGATGCTGGTCGGCAAGAGCAGAGCCTTCGAGATCGACATCTACGACACCCAGGACCGAGAAGTAAGATTCAACCACCTAACCTAATCATTCAAAATGACTGTAGCAGCATACCTTCTCCATGCTAGACGTACTGAAGAAATCAGCTGATGTTCTGTCCGATCAGCCCAATCTTACGTTGGTCTAAGGACTATCCCTTAGGATCAGTTAAGACAAAGTAAGTATTATTACGTTGCAATATTAACTAGCGATGTTTTCATTAGAACAAAAAATTGAAAATTTGCAATTTGTCTGTATTCCCAAATGAATATTCACTAAAGATGTTGGAGAAATTAATGAGGATATAATTAGTATGAAAGAGAGAAGCAGCACATTTTGCGGGGTGAAATAACAAACACGTGTCTAGCCGAGGCGTGTTTTGTTTACAGCAGCTCGCGGTACGGCAGAGATATGGCCGATTCCACAGGCCGCGCTGCTGACATGTTTACCGTGATCGCAATAAACATTAATCTCTTCAAGTTTGCACATCATTAATCACCATACACTTCAGTTCACTGTACTCTCATTGAAATATATCAGTAAATCTTCAGTAACATCAGTAACATTCTTTAGGTATTATGGCGGCGGCAGTTCGATAATTACATCGTATAGCGGTGTGCTAGCTCAGTTACAAGTTTACGAATAACAATGGAATGTTTTCAACTCTGTCCTGCATGAAAGTAACATAAGCCCAAAGAAAATAACCTTACTGTGATTTCTAGTTTCTACATAGACTTTAGATTATTGCAAATGCGCTGCGTATTCGATTAATCAATATGTCAATTCATTGAAACATGACAATGATAACATGACCCTGTGCGAATAGGATAGTAGTGGAAAAACTTAATCTGTTTACTTTAATAGGAAATCAACATGCATCTATAACAAATTACTGATATGGTTATAAACGGTTACGCCATATGCCGTGGGTGCTACCCTAATGAGCCAACTAAGATGACGTAACACGCGAGGGTCAATAATGTTGACCTTTGATCTTTGCGTTTTTCCCAAAACTGTATATGGGGTTGTTGGTTAGGTAAATAATATACATCTATTATACTATACTATTAGGGTTGGAAATTATTGAACTGTGACTTCCGAAGTTAATACGAGTAGTTTGCTACTATCCTCATTTTTTAAAAGTAAGCTAGAAGTGAAGAGTACTTCTAATTAACTTAAACTTTTAATTAACATAGTAACAGTAAACCGTTTTTACCCAAACTCCAAATGAACTCTGGATGACGCTACTCAGATCACGCTAGCCAGCCTTCCTGTACGCTACCTTCATGATATACATATGTAGGATTCTGACTCGGTCCACAATAGTAGGCAGTTAGCTTTTCTTATTTCAGAATATGCCGCATAAGTCAATGGAATTGGCCATTACCTCATAGCTATTTCTATTTTGGATCAAAATAATAGGAGAATTATGTTAATCTTTATTGTCGTTGGTTGGAAAGAATCTGTTGACCTACATGTATTGTAGATAAACTGTTGTTACGAGAACGATGACTCTAAACAAATCATTTATTCTATTTTTATAATTGTTTATATAACACAGCATGGAAATAATGAATGTCCACAATTATGTAAGTACATAAATATCTTTGTATTATTTTGCTAGAGCTGGTATATTTTAGTATTTTGCACGTTAACTTAGTAAAGTCATGAATAATAGTAGGTACTCCGATATTTACCCATATTGTTTGAGCTCAGGAATTTCTGAACGGACATGTACGACTATGTACATCCCTCATCGTGGTTTCGCGAGCTATTGCCGATAGCCTCCGATACACGCTTCGTCCATTAACGGAAGGCAACTCAAGGCTGCTCTCAAGTACACTATGTTGTTGCTTCAAGACAGTAAACATTTCCTTAATGTTACTCGAATCTATTGTTTCAGTGCCAAACTTTTTCTTATTTTATGGCAGCTGCAAGACATTTTTATCGTGCATCTTTCAATATTCAGTTACAAAATGTTTTCAGACATCTTTTCAGCTTGTTGCGTGGAATGTTGATTCGGGGAAGGTTCCAGACACGTTGGTCGTGGAAAGTCGAGAACAGGGTCTGATGGCTATAAATATTACTATGCAGCATTAGACCAATACTGGCTGATGTCGATAATTATGGGAAAACTGTAATGCTCTAGACGTGTTTCGGTTATTGACTGTATCCAAAGCCTTTTTTGGGTTGGTTTTGGTTGGTTTTTGGGTTGCACCTGAACCCACTTTATCACGATGGATCCGTTAGAAAACTACACTTTCAAGGAACAAAAGCATGTTTCTGCGCAAAGTAATGACGATGAACTGTAAATTGTACACCTTGTCACATGTACACATTGTCAATTGTGATTGTTCGCTTGATTACACTTCTGTGGACTGTATTCTTTATAATTTAGACTATTAGAGAATGATTTATCGACCAAAACATGAATTGTGAATAAAACCTCGTAATGCTTATTAGCAACCATTTCATTCCTCTCTTTGACAGATACAAAAAACAGATAGCATAAAACAGTGTCAATTACAGACCACAGACTCTGTAACATG
>DWGJ01004686.1:0-11290 GCA_018246895.1 Aspitha aspitha aspitha | reverse complement strand
TAGATGAAGCACGGCAGGTTTGTAAGGACAGAGATATTTGGCACTCGCTGCTTTCTGCCTACCCCGTTTGGGACCTGGCGTGACGATGTATATGTATTAACTATTTTACACCTTCTAAAAATTTTCTATTAAGTCTTTATTGTAATATGGTATTTATACAAGTAATTTTGTTTTTACTAACGCCTTAATTAACTGATTGTAATTAATATCAACTTCATTTCCATGTCGCCTCTGTATCGCTTTCGAACTATTCCTTGGGTGTGTACATGGGTTCTCATTTCGTACGGTCAGCAAAAATTCCAGGCGTCCAATTTTATAACGATGCATCGCCATTGTTTGGACTTTGAAGCCGGACGATGAAGTTCTGTGCATCTATCTGAATAAGCGATTGAAATTAAGGTAAGACATAACATTAACCAATATTGCAATTCATTTTAAAATGCCTAATTAAGCCTGTCACGCCTATAACAATAACATTACAATAACAATGTTAATAATACATTGCGAAATTACATAAAAAAATCTGTTGTGTGATACAAATTTTAAAGCTATTGTTGTCGTCCATTTATACGATTTTAATTCTCTCTGGGCTATGATTATAATTATCGGAATTATAAATTTCTTATTATTCTTTTCAGACCGGTGATATCTACGGTACTGCACGCAGCTAACATGGAGAAAGGTAAATTGCTGATTGTTTTATACAATAGAGAAATTCACACAGTAATAAAATTTTGAAAGGAAAAAATAACTCATTTGACTATTTGATTTTTGTATTTCGAACATATACCATTACACATAATTTACCGCGTGTCCTTGGAGGAAAGGGATAGATGTATCCACACCTGTAAGTGCACGAGCAAGACAATAGATACAGATAGGACTGTAATACTTTGTCTCGCTCGCTCGCTAATAGGGCTAATACAAACAATCTAAGTTTGTAGAAATTGCTGATTAGTGGCAATTATCATTGTTATGAGCGAATTGTTAGACGTAATTGATAAACGGTATGTTAATTAAACTATGCACGGGTTGAAAACTATATATTAACTTTTTAATGTGAAAAGGGACAGGTTTTAATCAAAACTATTACTCAGAAGGGCTATTTTCCTTTTAATATTTTTTTTTTGTTTGCGTTTGGTTGTGATTTCAGCCGATGGTAAGCTAGGCACTGTGTATAATGTAGCACGTTTATCTATAAATTACCTTTTCTATTGAACAATTTCAAGTTTAAAAATTCAGATCTATACTAATTTTACATATTATAAAGCTGAAGAGTTTGTTTGGTTGAACGCGCTAATCCCAGGAACTACTGGTTCGAATTGAAAAAATATTTTTATGTGAATAGTCCGTTTATGTAGGACGGCTATAGGCTATAACATCACGGTAAGACTAATAGGAGTGGAGCAGCAATGACTGTTGCAAAAACGGGAAAATATTGATTAGCTCGCGGGCGAAGCTGCGGGTACAGATAGTATTATATATTTTTTCATTTAGAAAGTCAGTTATTGATAACATTACTAGTATTTTTAAAATCTAACGAACTAATAGACGTCTTTTTTTGTACCGCGTTGGGATTTCGTTTCATTTTAATTACAATCGTATGTCGAAGTATTTTAGGTTGCATTTCGATTGTTAAAAAATGAATCGCGTCGCCGCCGCTCCCTGCGGTGCGCGGACCCTCATTGTATATATTTACTAAAGCTATGATAATATACATATATAATCGATTTTTACTTTTATGTCCATATTGTGCACACAAACCTGCTATTGCACAAATAATTATAATACGGAAAATTGTTTTGATTTCAGCATCTGTCCTGCTCTTTGTCCTGCTGTCCTCTTCGCTGGTGGCCGCAAACTGTCGGAACAAGATTAGCAGCCTCGGCCAATGTGCGTATAGAATACAATGTACAAAAACCATTCGCGGAATACGACTCAACGACGAATGCCAGGGCTCCACGAACTATGACGTCACACTGGACGTCACACTCAGAAATGCCTCGGACAGAATCGATAACAACACAGATGTCGAATTGCTATCTATTATCACGTCACTCACAGTTAACGGCAACTGGCCTCATACCAATCTGTCCATACTCGAAAACATGTACCGGCTTAGGCATTTGCAACTGGCAGGCAACAGAATCGCTCGAATCGATAACACCCCATTCGAACATCTCAATAACCTGGAAACGATAGACTTGTCTCACAACAGTTTATCCGACGTCGAAGACTTGTTCCAATTCGAATCGTACCCGAACAGATTGATGAAACTCATCCTCTCCTTCAACAGCCTCGAGGAAATACCCGGGGATACGTTCTCGGAGCTGAACAATCTGATCGAGCTGGATCTATCATACAACTTTATAACGGAATTGAGCCAGGAACCCTTCTCAAATCTAACGAACCTAGAGATATTGAGGTTAAACAATAATCGTATTAAAGATCTGAACGGTGCTATGAACAACCTCCGCAATCTTAAGCAGCTGTACATGAAGGGTAATAAGATACATAACATAGACATAGAATCTATAAAAATAATCAGTCACCTGGAGACGTTCGATATGTCAGATAATGAATTGGAGAATGTCAATCCAATAATGCTTTCCAGACACTGGCGCCACATGCAAAACCATTCGATCTGTAAAATTTTGCTTTCCAAGAACCACATTTCTTACTTGCCCAATACCACGCTCTCAGAGCCCGTTCCCAGATTTACTAGGAACCCCATGAAGTCCAGGTTGAATATCTTAACAGAAATTGACTTGTCCAATAACGCCATCACTCATATAGAGTACAACGCGTTTCAAGCAATCGCTCAATTAATTTCATTGGACTTGTCTTCGAACAAACTATCCAGTTTTGTCGTGAACACTGAACACCTGTTTTACGTGCAAAATTTAAATCTTAGCACTAATTACATCAGCCGGTTGTATTACGAAAGTTTCTCTGCCATGACCCATCTACAAAACCTCGATTTGTCACGTAACAGATTTGATTACGTCCCCGATAAGGCTTTGGGCAGTAGCTTGAGATTTACGCATATTAATATGACCGACAATGACATTATGGACGTAAAGAGCCTGCGCATTTCTTTCCACCCCGGCGGTGGCATTCTAGATTTGTCTAATAACAGCATATCCTCACTTTACATACCTGCCGGTGATGCGGTGTCTTTGAGTGTCTTGATTTTGCACACTAACAACATCTCTGATCCCTATTTGATTAAACTGAACGAGCTCCACGATTTACAACGATTGGACATGAGTAGGAATTACATACTAGAACTAGACGAATCCTCGTTACAGTTGCCATTTACGCTCGTGTTTTTGGATTTAAGTTACAACGAAATAAGGCGTATAAATCCGTCATCATTCCATCACTTAAATCATTTGAAGACATTACGTTTGTCTCACAACAAGCTGAACGAAATAACATACGGCGCTTTCGCTGGCTTACATGAGCTTTTGAATCTCGATCTATCGTACAATAACATCGCTCAGCTGGATTCGAATGTGTTTTTGGATTTAAAGTTCCTCACCGTACTTTCGCTGCGGCATAACAATATGAACTACTTAAACTACAACACGTGGCTTGCACATAAATATGACCTTACCGTTTACTTAGAAGATAATGCCTTTTCATGTAAATGGTTGGGCGGTGCGTTGAACAACTACAACAACGGATATTCTAAGATGCGACCAGCCGTTCTTACGGCTGTCAATTCTGGACCTTCGATAGAAGGCATACCATGCGAGCAAAGTTCGGCACAGTTAATTGAGCCTGAGGATTATAATCTGAGGTCGGTTGATGAACGACTGCTAGTTGTATGCCAAAAGATATTGGAGGCAGTACAAGAACAAATGTCTTATTTGCGAAAGAACCTTGTTGTTTGGCGTCCAATCGAAGAAATAGACAAACCCACTAGAAGCTATTAAACTAAGTGTCAAACGCCTATATCCAGTGTTAGTTTTAAGATGTATCCAACATGGAAATTGTATTTCAATTATTTCTTATTATTATTAGATTTACACTTTAAGCTCTTTACTTTTGTTACGTATTGATAACTATTAGATTTAAGCTGAATTTTTTTAATCTCATTATGGAAAAATAAAGATATTGTTTATTTCATTACTGCAGTATAATTTATCTCAATCATGAAAACACAAAACATTTTTGATAAAATAACCTATCTGAAAGTATGATTAATAACATAATCCCGGATGTAGAAAAGCAAACTAATAAATTTCAAATTCATCGATTGAGAGTAATTGGGTAATAAAAAGACGTTTTATTTTCAAAAACAAATAGATTTATAGTTCAAATTTTGTTAACACTCTAAAGTTTCATTAGTGTGTTTAGCTATTTATTACTGTTTATTAAATGCTTGTTAGCTGTCAAAATCCTCGAACTCGGGGTATCCGTCACCATAGTCGACTGGAAACATGGCTGCACACTCGTCTTCACCAATCACGCAGTCTCTACTAACGTGAACGGGGCTGATGTCCATGAGCTCTAGTACAGCTAAATCTCGTTCCATGGAAACCATGAAAGCCAATTTTAAATCCTCTCTGGAATATAAAACGTTAGTTGAACGCCTCGAAGAGGATACCGCTGTAGAGTACCATGGAAGCAGCATCAATTCCATCTGCATTTATATAAACGTTATTATTCACTAATCGAGCTCAAATAGTGTATTTTGATATTCATCTAATCTTTGGGTAGTCAGTTAGTGTATGTTCGATGAAAATTTCCGTACAGAATAAACGATGGATGATGGAATGCAATTTCGAAGGATGGTTAGTCAGTAAGTACGACCGTTGTCACTTAAATTGATTTTGTTGTGCTGGTGCATTATTGGTATGTTTTTAAGGGCACAATTCACTAATATATTTATTTAGACTGCCTCCGGAGATGATAGCGTGTACATTGTTAACAACATTATTCCACTGCTAGGTTGGGGTTTCTCCCGTAGCCTTGGCAAGCCTAGAGTTCATCCCACCACGCTATTCCAGAGCCAATTGGTGGGGTTATGAGTCAGTGACCAACAGTAAAATAGGTATATATTGTTAAAACTAAGCTAATATTATCATCTTAAGTGCATTATATCACTTACAGCGTGTAAGGCGATTTTAAAGTTTTTAATTGCTTCATACTGTACGCGATGTGCTTAGAGCAATACGGCGAGGTGGCTTCAAAAATGCCAACCTGCAAACAAAATAGGTCCATTAAGGTTATGGCTTCTGATTCCAATCCCTTCATTGTTCCAGGTGAGAGATGGCCAAATGCATATTAGCGGACTACACACATCTCAGAAACATTACACATTTTATGATATTCTGTAAGATGTGCAGGTTTTCTCACGATGTTTTCTTTCCCGGATATTTAGAATTCCATTTAATTAAGGCGTGTAAAAGGTCAGAGACATAAAAAGACTGTATGAAAAACTGAGACCGTCATAAATTTGTCATCTTTGAAATTTTTTTTATTCAAATACTTTCAAATCAAACGTTTCGCTAATGTACTCGTTCTGAATCTAGACACGTGTATTACTTACATGTAAGAGAAAGCTTCTGTAATTAGCTAGGGATTTAACAGCTCTTTGCCACTTTGATATATCCAGCATCACCAAGACATGAAGCGGTAGGAATTCAGGTTCAGGGATAACGTTTTCTTTGACAATCTAAAAATGGATTTTGTAGACTGAATAAAAGAAATGGATGGATTGAAAGTTTTTGGAAAGATATCGCCTAAAAGGGGGAGATGTGGATTGATTGATACGGGGGCATAAACCGTAAAATAGATGCAATTTTTGAAGTTATCTGGCCGTATAAAGTTTTCTATCGCTTAAGTATTTTTTGGTAAATTTGCGTATTGTTGTATTTACTTTTATCACATGTATGTGGGCTGCGCACGCAGTTTCTATAGTGAAAAATATTCCATCGAGTCAGCAATAAACGCAGTTCCAACAATAAATAAATTTACAATTAAAAAATGGCCCTCGTGGGTTTCACCCACGGAGTGAGAACTCCCAAGCTAGATCACATAGCATACAAACTTAATTATACGTTCACCTTTGGAAACAGGATTGCCAATCCGTTGACTTTGGCTATATCGTTCGGTGGAGCATAAAATCCAGGTACCAGGAGCCCAGCTGGAGGGAAATGTTCGTTCTCATCTTCATCTTCACTGCTAGTTTTCTCTTCTTCATCCGATAATTCCTTATAAGGAAAATGTACATCCATCAATGACTAGGAACAATTTTTTTAATGTTAAACAGTAGCAGACTTGCAGATAGCAGTCATAAAAGGACACTGCCCCCCATTGTGATATGTTAGCCTGTAATACGACTATTAGTTAGGTGGTTGTTCCCCCCTTTTTATTGGTCCACTGCAGGACCGGATCTCCTCTCATATTGATAGGGATTTAGGAAATAGTCTACCACGCTGGCCAAGTGCGGATTGGTAGACTTCACACACCTCAGAAAATATAATATACTTTATAACATCTCTAAGGTGTGGTGGTTTCCTCGCGATGTTTTCCTTCACCGTTGTAGCAAGTGATATTTAAATTTTAGTTATAAAACGCACGTAACAAATCAGAGGTGCGTGCCAGGATCGAATCCAGACCTCCCGAGTGGGAGGCTGCATTTCAAACCACTAGGCTATCACTGCTCTACCGTACGTTTAGTTCAACTAAACGGTGTAATGACAAACCAAAAAATGTATATAATACATATAATAAATCGAATAGAAATTAAACTACAAGCTGTAACAATGACATACTTTGTATATTTTTTATTTTACTTAAATATCGTTCCTGTCGTTTCATGCATCTTATAGTTAAAACGGTAATGTGTACATTCTGTTTGCTACTTTCCTAATGCAGGTTGAATTTTATACACATTTTTTTGCGTCTTCACAGCTCGTATTCTCGCCGTCCTCCACTATTTCATCGTTTTGCGTGTCTGTATCTGAAAGAAAGATTTCAATATCTTGCATCACTCATCGTACCTACGTACCTCAGATTCACTGTAAAATATGCTTCTGTTTATAATATTTGTATCAATTTAATAACATTGTAATCAATGTAATAACAATGGTGTATGTATGCTCATTCAATTAAATTATATGTATTTCGTTAGGATGTATTCTATTCACGTAAAACGAAAAAGATCTATCACACCGTTATTAGTAATGTAGTGAACTATGTATTTCTTTAACAATGAAAATGCAAAAGAAATAAACCTGCTAATGGATTTCCACTGCTCTTTTCCAGCTAAAAACGAACTTATTTGCAATTCTATACCTACTTAAAATGGAGTAATGGGATAGGACCATAGCTTTTAAATGTTGCATTGCGTCGAATTTCCTTCGATCATTAATAGAAAGCACAAGTTTTTATGAACTTTTTAAATTCACTAAATATCTATGACCGAACATAGTTATCTTAGTGCGAACGCAGACGATAACGGTAAGACTGTGGCAGAGTTAAATTAACACATTGATTGCAAGTGTTCATAGGCTGCGACATACAGTGTACATCGAGCGAAGTGACTCCACAAAACCCAACAGTTTCATGCCAATTTACATTCGAACCCGAACGATGTCAGAACTCGTGACGTCACCGTGTCAGTACCTAGTCTATTGGAACACAAAACGCGCGAGCTCAACAAAAAAAGTAACGAGGTACACTTTAAAGGTGTGATTCCACCTGACTTTAAGCTCCAACGTCATTTTGAAGAATGTCGTTCCGTCCAAATAGACGGAGTTTTTTATGGACGAAGCCTCTAATGAGATCGTTAAGCCAACTTTCAACAAGCTATACACGTGAAATGATATCGTAAAACGCGGATGTTAAGGGTTTTCTTTGTTTTAGGGTTCTCAAACTTATTATTCGCGTTTTGTCCTACTTTTTAAATAATATAGACGATTATGATTGAGAGAATCACAGAAGATGATTTTGAAGCGAATTAATTTCGTCCCTAACAATCTAGGCAAGGCAAGGTTTATATCTATTACTATCCTTAGAGACCTGACTTCTTCTACATTCACCAATCTCTTCATACTCTGAACATGTCTTCAGGTAAACGTGATTAAAGTAATATGTGGTCTTAGGTGCCTCAATAAGACCTAAATGGTTATTATTTACTAATTCCTGAATTCAGCACTACCAGAAATACGCTAAGAATGAAGTATCACTCACGCTCAAAGCATAATTCATTACGGATCTCGTAGTATTCATTAAAACAGGCATTTTTAAACGTAGAGTGAATAGGCATTTGCTAACCAAGCACGCTAAATCGTCACATCATCGCTTGCCATCAGGCGAGATTGTGACTAAATGGTAGCCTATTTCAAATGTATAAAAAAAAATTAATTACTGCTTATTACTTCGACATCTAGTCGTCAACGAATCTGTACGGTGGTCGTGTTTTCTATATAATATTTTCTATATAGCTTTAGAAGTAGAATAGATGAAACGGTGATTAAAATGATATTAGGATTGCAAGCCGGAAGTAAGTCTGTTGGGCTAATTGGATAAGCGTTATACATATATACATTATATTGTACATATATGTACATTGAAACCGCTCCATTATAGAGTAATAAGATATGTTAGGTGTGGAGTTATCGATACCTACTGATATTATATAGGCGAAAGTGTTTGTTTGTCTGTTTGTTGTGCTTCTCTGTTGATGATGTTGATGTGATTGTTAGTATGGAGATAGTAAGGACTGAAGGGTGACATAGGCTACTTTTTTCGCGAAGAAATGTATAATTTCCGTGGGCAAACAAGTTTTAATCAAACAAGCGCAACAGACTGTGTTATGTAATTACGATATGTCGTGTGAACCAAATAAATTATTTTGATCACTCAGGCGTAGCCGCGGGTCACGACTAGTGTTATATAGTAGAACACTGACTAATAATATACCGCCGAATCGAGGCCAAAATGTTATTCCGTCATTTCTCTTTGATGATATTTTATTTTTATGATGAAGTTTTACAAAAGAAAATCCTCAATTTAGTTACGTAATACCTCCACGGGATGAGGAAAATGAAACTCAAAATCTGTGTAATCCGCCTTATAAATATTAACAATTTGAATTATATCTGCATTGAAATGTAGAACGGCAGCTGGTGGACGGTTCGCCTGAGAGGTGATTTTCATTGTTTTAAACACGACGAGAACAATGGTCGTTGTCTGCGGCAAGAGCGCGTGTGCTGCTACATATTGTAGTTCTTTAAAAATATTCCCCGGTATTTACATAAAAGACATACGTAGTAGGTATAGCCCTTTCAAAAGACATTTATTTTGTTTTACTTAAGACTGACAACTGTGAATTACTAGAATCTGTTGAATTTGCGAACATACATGTAACATCAAAAAAGTAATAGTGACTTTACCGCTACTTGGTTGTTTAAATATAGCACATTTGAAGGCATCAATTCGTAACGCAATGTTAAAATTTTCTAAAACAGCTTAAATGCCAGACGAGCCAATTTTACATTTAAGTAATATGATAAATCTACATCATAAGCATGCATAATAATTTTTATTTATTTATTAAGTATCATAATTAATGACTTTTGCAATACAAATGTTGAGTTTCCAAAACAATGCATTCGCTGTCCACGAATATTTGGACCTTTCAAATAGTACAAACATATCGAAAATCGAAATTCATGAGCGAGTGCATGTACTGTAGACTTTAATAAAACATGTGATCATATCAAAATTGACGCCGGCTCGACTCCGACATTTTCATGAATATTCATTGGATCTAAAACAACACATGTCCGACCGGGAACTGAATCTCGGACACGGTTATCGGAGCGGCATCTTACCAGCTGCATCTGTGGACTTACATTTGCATATTCTGTTAAAGTCAGCTGGAGGTTGCTACAAATTCGATGCTAACCTGTCGATTTTCATTTGCCTTCAAAATACAGTGCAGAAGTTACGATCACCTTTCTGATGCTTTATTTTGTTTTTTGAATGTCGACAATGAAATTATGAACAGTAACGATTCTCTATATGCAAGCATAATTAGCAAAAACATTGTAAACAATTGCGAAAAATAGCGCAAAATGTCTTCATTGTTCCTTCAAATTTTCTCATTGGAAAAATTATCCGACCCATTGAAGACGTTTACAATTGAAAGCTAAATACAGCTATTGAAAATTATTCCTGCACTTTAATGAATTCATTCTTGTATATCGTATATTGGTTCATTGAGCATTTTGAACTATACTTACCCATAGGCAATGAACCAGTTAAAATAAGGCCGGTCGAAAATCCCCGTTTGGACTAATTCCGTAAATGACTTTTTACTCCATTACACCCGACTCTTTGTCGCCCGAGGACAATGATTATGGAACAGAAAATCCCTTAATTAAAAGTTTAATCCCGAAGGAGGTCTGCTGTCCAGTTGGTATAACGCGATTACTCGCTTTTTGTCGCTCCTATATTGACCCTTCATATGTACGAGTATAATTGACGGCCGCAAGTATACAAGTAAGATTTATAAACGTATTTTGAATTGTGTTAATCTAAGATTTTACTAACATCTATTCCACATCTCATCACCAACCTGTGTTACACCCCTGGTGAATATGTAGTAATGTACGCTATTCTGCAGTGTTTTCGACTTGCTGCATCTACCTACAGCCTTTCGCAAGTCCCATGGTCACAGAGAAAATGTCTTAAATTTAATAAATGTCTTAAAATTTCGGCATTGTTTGTCCATTGTTCTATCGATATTCTGGCCAGTTTTCGGAGCGCTCAAACTGAGTAACTCAGTTATGGTGTGCGATGACTCGTCAAAGTTCAGACGTTCATTTTAATAGAATTTCTGGGAAAATTTAAGGCTTTGGAACCTTAGCGGAGGTGTGGAGTTTGTCTTTTGCGTTCGCGTGGGAGTTTCATTTGATTAGCTTGAATCAAATCAAAGCGGATTCGGATCTCTGATGGATTGGATTATACGTAATCAACGTGTTATGAATATTTGTTCAATTACAAAAACGGGATCTCAATAATGTTAAAAGTTAGATCAAACAAATGTAATACTGTCTGTGAAGTATGGTCAATAAAATATTGAAGGAAAACGACAAAGCTCTTTTGTTGCTGACGGGCATCTCGTCCGAATAAGACTACAAAGTGAAGGAGGCCGCTGGAGGGGTGTTTTGAGAACATGCCACACATTACATATCGTCACGCCAGGTCCCTTGCGGGGTAGGCAGAGAGCAGCGAGTACCAAATATCCCTGTCCTTACAATCCTGC
>DWGJ01004685.1:0-11290 GCA_018246895.1 Aspitha aspitha aspitha | reverse complement strand
TTTGCCACGCCACAGCACATTAATTAAAGAACCTTGGCAGACAAGTATTAGAAGAATCATTTCATGTAAATTTACAGCTAAATGCATTGTACAACGTATGGTTGATTGTTTAATACATTTCTTTTTATTATCTGTGCAGTAAACATTTTTAATAATATGCATTGTAGCAACTAAAATTAAATTGTACTGTACACAGATCTCTACAATATTCTAAAGATAATGGCACATGTACGACACTTGAAAAACCTTTTTTTTTCAGAATCCAAGAAGTTTCCGTGGGTTCATCTTGAGTTTTTTTGAGGGTAAATTTGGAAGCTAATCATGTGATCTACTGTTTTCCAAGACTTGTGTTAATTTGAATATTTACGATAAATTATAAACGGTACGAGGTTAAAATCTATAATATGTGTATTTTTTTTTAAATGGTCATTGCTACATATTCATAACAAATTCACATCTTAAAAATTAATGCTTATGGACTGACTGTAGCGAATTTGTGATTGGGATCAAAATACGCCACTCGTTTACAGCGAGAAAATGCATATGTATTTGTCAGATGCACAAAATTTCTTTTCTTTAATTTCCACAGCAAAATATATAAAGCAGATCGAGCAAGAATTACAAGAAAAGTAGTCATAGCGTGATGTTATATAGCCTTCTTCAATAAATGGACTATTCAACACAACAATAATATTTCAATTGAAACTAGTAGCTCCTGAGATTAGCGCGTTCAACCAATCAAACTCTTCAACTTTATAATATTATGTATAGATGTTGCCGAAATTTTGCGCCTAAACCCAGATTTAATAAAATTTCTATAGGTAGGTACTTACTTGATGAAAGACATTTTAAATTAACACGTACGATGCATATGCATAATGCTCAAATGTTCATTCTCATAATAAAAATATACTTATATGTCTGTATTACAATATGAACAAAATTTATTTAATCTCTTACTATTATATATATTGTCCATATTCAACATAATTATATAAATTAATGTATATTTACATATTTGGTTTCCAATATATATAGATTTGTGATGGTTAATTAGTGTGTAAAAAAGAGTACTAAAGCTCGAATCTATATGGAATATTAATATAACACATTATTAACATAACATACTGACGTCACACGTCTTGGAGAGAAACAATATGGCTGATCAACCAGGCAACGCGTGCCGCGTCGCAGCAGGTTGTACTCCATCTACTTTATACGAGTACTCGACTCGAGTCTCGCTCGCTCGCCACTCAACTCGAGTAGTCGAAACGAGCGTGAGTTCAGTACCCGGTTGACAGCCGGTGAGGCGGCAGCGTAATGTATCACAAGCATATGATATGCGCACGCCGCCTCTGCGCGATTTTCTATTAATTCTAAATGTAAATATATTTTTTACACATATCTTTGTGCTGGACTATTATATCCTCATATGTGTTCGGACATTTCGTACTGAAACAGTTGGTAAATATTTATGTTTTTATGGGACATCGAACTCTGGAGTTGTACCTTTGATACATTTTTAATTCACCAAGGTACAGTTATCAATATCGCGCATTACGTTTAACCAAATAAATAACTAGATGTAATTTATTATGTGACGTTAATAAAAAATAGACTGGCGTGCACGAGTAGTTCATTTGGTATTGGTGCGTTTAGTTGACAATGGATAGTGTTACGACTTACTAGTATTCATTGATAGTATCGATAGTATATAAGTATATTGATGATAGTAGCATCAGTGAGGTGTTAATGATTTAATGTCGAGTCTGAAGATTTCGAGAGCAACAATGGCGGAACGCGATCGTCCTGTGAAAACCCCCATCAGGGTGGGCTTCTATGACATAGAGAGGACCATCGGCAAGGGAAACTTTGCCGTTGTTAAATTAGCACGACATCGAATAACGAAGACTGAGGTGAGTGAGAAGTTATATACATATATATGTACAGCAGCAGTTACAATACATTTTTTTTTTATTTGGAAAAATAATTTATTGCATTTGCTAGAACACCAATACTCTCTTATGAAATCAATTAAATTCTGTATGTAAATAAATGTACAGTACCTATGTATGTCGATTCGTAAATGCTTAGTTCGTAGACGCTTACTTGGAATATAATAAAAAATAATTTAAATGGATTATTGTCTATTAATACCCCAAATGCAATTACTGCAAATTTATGATACTGGCAACAAACATTTTATTGTTGGTAATCAATTATTTAAAAACAAAATAAAATAAATTTGTTTTTAAATGAAATTCATTTGGCCGTTAATAATACGTCAATTAATATCATACTTCTGTTCAATCGTGTAAGCTAGCTAGTATCTCAGTTTTAAGCCGAATTTAATCGAAAATACATTAGCATAATACCCTGCTTCATTATCGTTCAAATAAGGAAAATGCGGAAGTTTCATTGCAATACAGTCATCCATCTAAATATACACGCGTGGGTATTTGTTTATAGCGGGTACAAGTTGAAAAGAATGTTTTACGATCTGTAACTTAATCTGTGGTTAAGGAAATGTATATAAACGCAATATGTTATTATATTGATATTATATGCTTACTTATTTGCGGTCTCTACAGTTCTTATATGAAGTGTTTCCAAATTGTGAATTCAGTAAAAGCATATTAAAATGATACTAAAAGTAAAGTGGTATATAAATTTTTGGTCGGGAGGTCCATATACAACTATGGTATCTCTTGCTTGTCGTAAGATGTGACTAACGGCTAGAGTTGGAGGTCTAACCGTGCAGCCAGCCACTCCAGGAAGGCCGACGGCGTGTTTGGCCGCATGCCGTCTTTAAATACCGGAAATTATGGCTTGAGACATACGAGTATACCTTATCTGGTGCGAGGCAACATAAGACAAAGCGTTAGGAGGACGGTGCCTTGCTTTGGAGTTCCTGGAATCCTCCGCATAACGTCGAAGGCTATTTAGGGACTTTCACTTGGTGTCTCTATCGAGCATCGCGGCTCCCATTAACCTGTTACTAAAAAAAGATGTATATTTTATATTGACTTGCTGCATTACAAAATATAGCTCGTAGTTTTTAGTAGAAAATAGGTTTTACAAGTCCAGATAAATTTCGGATTAATGCCTGTTATTTCTTCTTTACTTCTATTGTACTTAAGTAATACATGTATTTACTTAATAATAAAGTATCGATGATATATTCATATTATAAATCAATTAACGGTACGTAAATAGCATCTGTAATTACCTAGGTACTCGTAAGTAAATTATAATTATTTTCTTATTATATTATAGGACATATTTCTACTCCTTTTTTTGCTCACTGTCTCTCCTTTCTATATTATATCTATTGATCTGAATAAAATATCGGCATATCAACGGATACTAACTGGACTAATATTACTAACAATCTCAATCCTATAGCCCTGTTCTAGGTCACTGCAGATATCAACAACAAATAAAATAATAATGTAATGTTTTGTTTCACAATTAGGAACATAGGATACGACCAACACGGCTCACCGGGCCGCGATAAGTAGCGTCATTATTTGATAAATTTTGTGCGAAAACCTTGACAGGTTTTCTTCTAAGACATATTTACTAATTCATCATCTACTACGATTATATAAAGTTTATATAAATATATATCTTATATATATAAAAAAAATCCCGTGTCACGATGTTTGTTTGCGCTAATCTGCGCAACCTCTGAACCGATTTCAATGAAATTTTGTAAATATATATTGCTTGGTCCAACTTAAAAGATAGGATATTTTTTATCTCAATTGATAATCTCATATTTTACTGCAAAATCAATGTTTTCTTATAGGACAACACTTAGTCGGACAATATGGTACAGGATTTTGACATATTTGACGTACGTATATGATTTAACATAATATCACCACGGCAACGCGTGGTCAAGTCCACTAGTAAATATATACTAGCTGGGCGCCCGAGCCTGTATATATACAAGAATTGCTCGTTTAAAGTGAAGATATGCATAAATCCATAAGTTGTCGATGACGTCAGGTAATCTGTTCCTATTAATATTATATTTACGACCAACTTACGTATGGGAAAATCTAACGAGAGATTAGGATAAATCGCTTATATATAGACATTCAGCTGACTCCCGCGCTTTATTAAAAACACATTGCGGTTTATTGAAAAGGCTGCGTGAATTACATAACGGTTAATATATATGTAGATATGTATATACAAGCTGTGCCCGCAGCTTCGCTCGCTTGGAAAGCAATATTTTCCCTTGTTTGCAACATTTGTCATTGTTGCTCCACTCCTATTAGCCATTGAGTGATGTTATATAGGTTATAGCCTTCCTCAATAAATGGACTATTCAACTCAATTCCAACCAGTAGTTTCTGAGATTAGCGCATTCAACCAAACAAACTCTTCAGCTTTATAATATTAGTATAGATGTGGAACTTTGCAACTCATGTTTGCTTAAGATTTTTATTGGTTACGCGCGATTGTCATAATGCCATTGTTTTTATGTAATTGGACTCTTGGAGAGATTAGAAATGCAAACTTTCATCCCACATTTCACTTTACGGTTACAATATTTAGAAAAATATGAAACGCATACTTATAATAAACATGTATTCACTTATACTTAACCAAAAACCCAGATATAATTTTTTGCATGACCCATTGTCATACCTACATGTTTTCACTCCCCCATTCTAGTTTCTTAGAAATGCAATTTCAGAGTATTGTCTCTTAGTGGATATTTATTTCATAACAAGAACCACTCTCCAAATTAGATGTTTCTGGTTTAAGTAACTGATAACTGAATCAGGACATTTTCTGATTATAATCTAAAACTCACAAAAATAATTCAATCCCCGAAACATATTATTGTTTATTAGTTCTTATATTTTTTTACTTGTTGAGTGTAATATGCATAAATATTGTCCTTTTGTAACAAAATCAGATTCTATTCAGCTATTGCGATATCAGCGATTGCGCGTTACAATGGAAACAGAAGCAATCTACGTGACGCATTTAACCGTGAACTGACGTAGTTATTGTTGCACAGCAGTGGGTCATCTCAATTGAATCCGATTGACGAAGGGAATTAAAAAAAATACATCATCGCTTGGGACATAAGGAACTCAAGAACAATCGTTAATTTATCAATAATATCTACTACCTTACTTTACAATTGTTCGTCTGTACGACTGATTATAAAAATCAGATAAGATATATTCATTTGCCGATGCCGTGTTATGTAAAACAACACAAAGTTTTTTTTCTTAAAATGTATCAAATAGACATAGGATTACATGATGTATGATAATGATGACGCGCTGTATATTGATCCTATTTCCCCTAAGACTGCAATTCTATTTGAAATTGTTTACACATGCGATTTAATTTCTTAAATCGTAACATTCGTCTTAGTGTGTCTCCCAAGCACAGCAGTTTATATGCCAACATGTTGATGGAAAAGCAGCATCAGCTATAGTACCCACCCAAAAGATCGTTTTTCCAAACAACAGCCTCGTAAACAATTCACGTAATTAAAAGTAGATAATAATACTACTGCTATTACCAAGAAAATTATATTCAATATTTTAGTAGCTACGTCAACCATAATATATGTATTGTATTATATTACATACAAAATAGGGTATTGAATTTCACATTGACGCTTGAGGGCGATGCGATTTAAATGTGAAATGTCAAAAGTTTTCTTCTGTTTAGTTGTTATGCGACTAAATTAAAATAATTTTCTACGAGTTTTAGACGATGGCTGCCGATTTTAGAAATCGCCTACATAAAACACGCGTGTATGTTTATGGTAATCGTGTTGTTTATCGAAAAAAAAACGAAAATTTTCCACTATTCCTCCTATTTCTGGCCTATGGGCGATTTTCGAAGAATTTACGTGTTTGGATAACGACCTTATACCTTAAGTAGATAGATAGATACCTTTACGAAAGTCTAAAAAGTTTGAATGCATCGTGATTAACTCGATTGGACATTCGAGTAGAAAAAGAGTTCCTTCATTTTAAAGTTGCGATAGTATTCTTGTCTTTATTTGCTTTTTAATGTTAACATTACGTAAAAGATAATAACAATGCAATGGACTTGAGCACACATTGAGGCGTACGATGGGATAATCCATGAAGGTTATTTACGGACATTACTTATTAAGCGTAAATAAAATCACGAGGACAAAATTGTCTTGGTTTTTTCGTTCCTTATTCAGTGGTTTTGAAATAAGAGCCGATTAGTGTGTTGGGACGTAAATAACGTCACGTGCATCGTTAGTGGCATTCCGATCAATGGGGCCATGACGATAACGATGTAAATGAGACTGTCAGTTATCACTGAGAATACAACGACCAGACGAGACCGTATTCAAACAATTCGTTTTAAAATAGTTTACTGATTAATATCAATAAGCGTAGTACAATAATAATAAATACTAATGTTGTAAAATTAACGATAGCTAAATTAACAATTTAGCTAAATTAGAACTGTTATTGACCTCACTGTGTATACTCTACCTAATAATTGATTAGTATTTAATATTAAAATTTATTAAAGCTAGGATTGTGATATATTTTATAATATACTCGTATATCTGTATGAAATACGGCTACTAGTGTAGAGTTTAAAAATATCTTGGACTTCTCAACTGTCGATAAATACAAACACTAGCATTGAATAAAAGTGATACTTATGATCGTAATATTAACGAAATTACTTAATAATTATCAATCATAATAATATAATCTGGATTAAAGAAGATGCGATGTTATCGGAGAGATTGTGAAAACTTTCCATCCAAAACATATAGCATTCCATCAGTAATTGAAACAGATCAAACGTTATAATCTGTTGTCGTATAATCGGACTGACGCTCATAGTAACTACGCTATGCCTACCTACATTGAAAAGAGAGATAGAAAAGAATCGGCAAAAATAAGTGTGAGACACTAATACATTATCCGCGGCCAAACCCGAATTATCTTCATGAGTCAGTTTGTTGTCATTCCGTCTACACATACTTTTATTGTAGATAAACCGTTTTATTACTCGCCAGTATGAAATTATATTAAAATCCGAGTAAATAATACTAATATTCATTGAACTATAAAACTGTTCTCATTGTCTAGTCTGTAAATAAACATTTTATTATGTGATCAACCGAAAAGGTGAGGTCCTTTTGGGTTATCTATTTATTCTTTGTTTGTATACTAATAGTAAATAACATGAATGAAAAATTGTAAAATACTACTACATTACGCACACAAGGTATAGAAAGGTAGTCATATCGTTGAGGAAGCGATCTCTTCCAAGTTACCTTTTGGTAAAAGAAAACATAAATTTGTTACAAAATTGACTGTGCACAACTACAACAACATACGAGTACAACATGTACAGTAACAATCAAGGGTACATTTTATATCTATACCAATATTGTAAATAAAGGAGAAATTAAATTGAAAAATTGATGAGATTGTTTGATTGAACCGGAAAATCTAAGGAATGGTCAGTCAGATTTGAAAAAAAGAAGAGGTTATTATGAACAAAAACCAAATCATTGGACAGCCAAGGAGCGCTGTGGCCACCAATTTAATCTGCAATATGCAAAAATAATTTAGAAGTTACAGAGTTTCAGAGAGTGAGCGACATAGTAATGTGTGCAGTAACACCCGTATTTCAGACTTCATAGCTGTTTTTGTTGAAGAATATTTTAATTCGTTTTATAATTACCAATTTAAGGCTGTACTTTTGGGCACCGAGAGCAAGCCAAACACAACGATGTTGCAAAAAATTGAAGGCAGGAGTGGATTATGTGGATTTGTGTACTTAATAAGTGATTTAATATAAAACAGTAACTTGTTTTTCTAAGAGTATTATGGCAGGAGAGCAGTAATTTTATAACCGCTTGTGTTTCTGCCGGTGTTAAGTTTATAATAGCTGGCAGGTACTATATAGCCCAGGCGTTCAAAGTAGTGCGAGTGTACTGCACAAGTGGGTCGTTGGCCGAATACCGGCGTCTTTGTGAATGACTCACTGGCTGCGTTTTAAATGGACGACTATACTTTCATGTACTATTTACATTTACTTCGAATATAAACTTCTTTTTATGTGTCTGGTTATAATTCCACCACAGACAACCATTTTTGCCAGTTAACTGTAGTCGATGGTCACATTTTAAAAGGCGTGAATAAGTACAAACGTGTGTCCACGACTCAAAATATTTAAAATTTATAGTAGACTGAGGATTTACTGAGTTATAACAATAAAAATTGTTAATGACTATTAAACATCAGTTAAACCGCCTCATTTGCCACTTGATTGTCATAAATATAGATAGAAGCGCATGGATACAGATCTATTTATGGAATGTGATTTTCACGTTTGTTTAGAAAGCCGACGATGACGCATAACAGAAAGTCATACGAGGACGCTCTGTTGAATGAATGCACCAAAATAACGGTACAAACGTCCTCAGTCATCGCTTGTGTGTGTGTTGATGCGTGGATGGTGTTGCCGCACTAGTAAATTTGCTATTTCATCATGTCAAGATAACGTGAAGAGAAATATGTGGAAAAATATGAAACTCTACGCATTGATTAAATATTATGCTGCACCATTATTTCTTTTATGCTGTGTTGTTTAAATATCTCTAAAAATCATTCGCTCCTGCTTGATAGCGAGGCGAAATTTTTGTTTTATAATTTGGATTAAACCTAACAAAATTTTAAATAAAATTTTTCGAAGTCACTTGTGAAAATCATCTTTTACCATAAGTGCTTAATGAGAGCATCTGCGAAATATTTCAAGGAACATAACCATCAATCAACGGTTCAGCGGAGTTGGTTGGATGAGTTCGGCGGCGAGCGGTGCGGCGTCCAGAAATACCGCGGCATCGACCTTGCCTCTGAATGCACGCATCTTGTTTTTATTATTTTACATTTTTCCCTCCCAATCATTTGAACCAAGGTGACGGCCAGTTGTTTTTCCATGGAACATAGAAAATATCTTTAAACGATTTTCCTGCTTGGCGACAAAGACACATCAAGTCAAAGGTGCCAGCTACTCATCTAGTCTAGTATTTTAGCTCGTTTGTCTTAAACCATTGACCGACTTTATAGGAATAATACTACGAGTAGATCATTACAGATTTATAAATCTTTTTTGAAGGTGGTTTCATAACAACTTTCAGTTTATCACCGTTTTGATATATGTATATCAGCACTTAGTTTTCTGCCCTCTTTAAAATATTGGCTACAGTGATTCCTATTTCACGCAAAAGTGCATTCGGTTTAATTAATTCGTAAACGTGTAAAGAAAGTGAGCATGCCTGTGATGCGTGACGAGTACATACGAGTATACTCGTAAGTCTGGCGAATATTTTGCCAGGAAATCATTCCGTATGGCACGCGCTCCGTTTACACTGGGGCGCTTGAAAAATGTTCGCTTGACGCAAATGCCTTATCTATTTTGGAGTTCTGCGTCAGTGGCTCACTCTTATCTGCGCTCTGCAGTCTGGCGGTCACCCTCAGCGGTGTCTTCTGCGTTTTCGTTACGAAATTTTCACTGTTGCAAACAAAACGCTGTGACATTTTTCTATTTATCGTACAGCACCTACTTTCGCTACCAGTGACGTCTTTTCGATCGCGTGACGTCAAACGTGCAAGCAATAATACCTATCAGCTGCTCGCAAATGTCATGATAAGTGAAGTCAATATTGGAAACTGGATTTTACATGTTAAGCCGTCTGAAGCATTTGCCATTTACATATATATCTATTTTAGAGGCGTAGCTTACGCAGGTGAAAATCTACTCTAAGTGTATATTGAGGCGGGAGTCAGCCATTTTTTCTGCCACGTAAAAGACACAGCGTTAACAAGCTATTCAAAAGGTAACGTTGAAAACTTTGGTCGACGAGATTCTTTGCAAACGAGAATTGGATCTAGTCGTTTTAATTTTTAAACGCCTCCCTCCGATCCTTGGGTTCTTAATTTGAAACTTTTTTTAGAAACGTAATTTTGTAGAAAGTTCTTTTCATGTTTAAATTTATTTGACAAAACAAACATAAATGATGGTCTCCGTGGATAGAGAGATTCATATTCAGTACACACCTAAACTACTTAATATGCATCTAGTCAGTTACTTTTTAACACAATTTTAGTCAACTACTGTGTTATTATCACAAACTAAATATACACATTTATGTATATGTATACGTACCTACTAATGATAAGGTCGGTCGGTACAGGCATGTTTTTATTGTAGACGCCGTAACGTCACTAGTTTATTTTGTTGATATTACGAAACTTAATATCGTGAGGGCAATCTCAGAAACAGAGTCAATAACATTAGAATACACGTAGCCTGTCCTTCACAAAGTAACGTATTGTAATATATTTTCTGTAATTACTCGCGTAGTTTATTTTTATGTTTTCATTGTTGACATACATTTAGGTTTTATATTATTTAAAATAAAGTCTAATTGTCTACATTTACATCATTTTGAATGTTTAAAGTAGCTTAACTGATTTCTCGCATCCCATACACCTGTATCTAATATCAAGTAGTATTAGAGCTCTAGATAAGACCACACACAAATGTGTTGCAATCGGAACGAAACATGCTGCATATTGCTGCTTCGTAGTAGATAGTAAGGGGAAGATAAAGGAAGATGTTTAAATTTGTCAAAAGGTTTGTATTAGATTCAAAGGTTTCATTGTAATGGTTAAAGATGTTTATCAACTCTATAAAGATTTGATAAGTTTTGATACTCGTAATTTAGTTAATGTACAAGTATGGAAATTACTCTCGCGATTGCGCAGTATCAGTTCTGTTCTGAAATTCAAGATGGATACATATCAATAAATAAATACTGTTTAAATATATATAATTAAAATATTGTATGTGTGTTTATATACATACATTTATGTATGGTGGATTCATTTAAGTAGTAAGTAAGATATACGTAATTAAAAGAATACATTTCAATAGAACAATTCTTCATATTGTTAATCCGAGTGGGTTAACTGACTTCAAGTTAGAATATTAATTTTGCAGTCGCTCTTGATAGACTCGTGTTATATTCAGTTTTTCATAGTTGTTGTGCAGGTTACGAGTATGTATAATATATATTGTAATAAAAATATGCGACTTAGGTCAAATAGGACTTACGATAAAAAGTTCAGACGTTATAAATGGATGTACAAAATACAATGTAGTGTAAAAATCACCATACTTTAAAAACTAGAATTTAAACTCAAAGTTCTTTTCAACATTTATTGAATTACAATTA
>DWGJ01004684.1:0-11291 GCA_018246895.1 Aspitha aspitha aspitha | reverse complement strand
CACAAATATGGGTACATTTAAAGATGTTACAAAACTATTAGATCACTCCATATTTTGCCTTTTACGGCGTACAAATTAAAAACACGAATTTATAATTTTACAATATTTACCATTAATTAATAAAATTATCTATTGTTGCTTTATTATATATTACTTAATTTTTAAACTATATAATATTAACTAACATTTAAAATCGACATAAAACCGATGTAAGGATTCGCATCCTGTGTAAAGATATCGGTTTTAATATACTTAATGGTAATACAGGATGTATTATTGATATTAATCAATTCCAAAAAAAATTTATAGACTTATATATTTTAGACTCGACCTCGCAAATGTCTTGCAGATGTATATTTTACAGTGTAGTAAATCATTACAGTAAATAAATAACAGTTTCTACATTTAATGTAATTAATACATTACGGTTGCGTGTTGTTGCAACCGTTATTGCACAAATACTATGACGTCGCGTCAATATTTTAAACGTCCTCGCATTAATTAAAAACTCAAATTTAATTTATAAACCGTAAGGGGTCATTAATTTCACGTTTCCTCGCCCACATGCAGACACGAATTCGTTTACAATCAAAAAAGGTATATGTCACAATACAAAAACATTATCTTACTATCATTATCTGACTTAACCTGTCTGAAAACTGTCACGTACGTGTTCAAATTTAGGGAATTACTAGGTGACCTGACCACGCATTGCCGTGGTGATATATTTACCTATATTAAATCATATAACATGTCAAATGTGTCAAAATCCCGTACCATGATGTCCGACTAAGTATTGTCCTATAAGAAAACATTTTGCAATAAAAAAACGAGATTATTAATTGAGATAAAAAGTTCTATGTTTTAAGTTAGACCAAACAATAGACGTCTACAAAATTTCTTTGAAATCGGTTCAGTGGTTTCGGAGATTAGCGCAAACGAACATCGTCACATTGGATTTTTATATATATAAGAGATAAAGCAATAACGAAAGTATTACCTGAGGTAATTAATTAAAACAACACACGTTCATACTCTAAAAAAGTCCCAGTATAATCAAAGTGACTTGACTCTACAATTGTTTGATAAATATTATTTTCGTATTATTTAAAAATATGTTATTATATATGTAGGTGTATTAAAATTAATGGCTGAGGCGTTATTCTTTGTAACGAGGCCAAGTACTAAAATATAGGGCAGAAATAAAAAAATGCGTATTCGTTAAAAAAATTATTTAGTGACCAATGCACTATAAGTGTTGTATATTCTCATCGGTCGGCTAGCACAAAGAGTATCCTAATTAGAGATCTTAGACGCTAATCAATCAGAAGCCGGCCAGCGGCGGCATGTTATCATTCGACCTTTTTAATTTATTACTATTTATTTATGGCTTTATAGAAATCCTTAAATTGAATGAACATAATATATAATATATGTAATTGGGATACGTTCACTTTCATTGACAGTTGAAATGGAATGATGATCCTAAATTTATATGAGAGTCAAGCTTTTGCTCGCTAATATTATTGCGTATACTCGAGTTGCATAAAAAGATTGATCGTCAGTCATTTGCTTGCCGCAGTTTATTTTCAGTGTTGTGAAAATGTAATATCACTCACCATAACACTGAAGGATAACTTCTTCGTATGTGATGTAAAATCAATCAACTGTTTCAAGCCTTAAATGTTCCAATTACGAAAGGAGCCTCGAAGATTGATGTTAAAATAATATTATAAATAAAAATTGTATGGCTATTAAAGACATTTTAAAATTTTCAGTTACTACGTTATGTAGGTACACCAATATTTCGGAAATCCTATCACACTACTTATTATATCGAAAGCGTAATGGACAAATAAACGTATTTATTCTAAATACGTATTTGGTAAAAGAGAATTAATTAACTTGCCCAGAACAGTGCTGTAATCAGATCACCATTTTGTAATTTTGGTATCTTGTTTGCTGTGTGTGTGACATTTGACAAATTTTTTAATTGAGTCAAAGCCAAAATTCACACGTCTTGTTTGTGATTTAATGAAATAAAACGTTTAATTTCAGTCCACGACATTTCATGGCTCGCTAATTAACTCGGAGAACGATGAAATTGATACCGCAATACTTGGAGTTAAATATTTTAAGTCGTATTATTTAACTCATATTAAAGTTAACAATTATATTTACCGGGATACCGCAAATTTAGCGAAGAATAACTTTCCTCTAAAATTTTTCTTATTTCTCTAATAACTAATGCGAAATAAGGATAATTTCAAACTAACTGTGTTTCATCAAAACGGAATTTCGTAGACATACATAGTATGAAGCACCATTCATCGTTATATTTGATGTGTAAAATAACTTTAAAAAACTTACTGAAAAATGTATTATACAAGAGTAGGTGTTATAACAATTAATAAATATATAATAAAAACAGTAGGTGTTATAACAATTAATAAATATATAATAAAAACTATAGGTGTTATAACAATTAATAAATATATAATAAAAACAGTAGGTGTTATAACAATCTATGTACTTGCAAGAGGTGGAATTGAAAAGACCTTACGACATTTTTACCTATCAAAACTTCCTTCGACACAGTATGTAGGTAAACTACATTTCCAAATTCCGTTCGATGGTCAATGGTAACATTAAATGGTCAGTTACTCTACATAGGTCCACACGTAGAGGTCCAATTAGCTTTATGGCTATGTAACAATTAACATGCGTGTCTTATGCCTGTCTAGGGGCGCACGCGAACTTGGCCGCTCGTATAAACAATTACACCGTGACCGATATTTTGGTGGTCCACACGAGGGGATTTTTACTTTTGACTATCCGATTTTGGGGGATTTCAATCGACATACATCGCACACGTACCTATATCAAACATGGTGTTCAAATTGTTTTTAGTTTACAATAATTCAACATTAATAGTTAAACAGATCTATTCAAAAAATATTGAATTCCGCTCGTTTCTTGTCAATAAATTTTTTGGGTTCACATTATTCCTTTACTATTAGTTATTTTTCTAGAGTTTCGTGTTTTCATCTCAGTTCAGGAATTGCAAGCTCATAGGTCGTATGTTAATGATATCATGCTATTATTGCGTTGTCGTTGAATTCTTAATTTACAATTAATCGAGGATCCCAATATCTAAAATACCTATCAAAAGCTCAAGTTTCACTCCCATTCGCCTGTTTCCTTTCAACATTGTATTCTCACGCGAACCGCATAGCTTAGGAATAACCTCTCAAAGTAGGAATGTGACATTTTAGGCACGTAGCCAAAATAAAATGCGCTAACTAAATGAAATATCGGGCTCGATGCGTTCTTATCGACGCGATGAATACTTTTGGCGTTTTAATATTGAGTGCACTCACCAATAACACGATGGAATTGATGAAACGTCAAAGATATGACATACTGAAAACGTGTACTAAAAGAGCCTGTAAAGAGATAGATTACATTTCATTGTAGAAAATGTGTCAATGATGGAAAAGATCTAATTATGATAGAATGATTGGTGGTCAAGAAAAGCCTAAAATAGGGAAGAATGGAAAGAGCCGGAACATGAATGTTGTCATAGGACACGCTGACCGCTAAACCGTAACAGTAGGCTGATCAACCGCTAGATAGATCTGACCTGACCTGGTCAGAGCCGCGAGGAACCGGTGGAGGCCTGTCCAGCAATGGCCATCTCTGGGCTGAAATGATGAATGATGATTCTCCGCGTTATGATCTTCATATTGCCAACTAATAACAACCATCAATTAATTTCTCTTTTAACAACGGTCTCCAAGATATAAGCAGATACAAAACATATGTACCTACCTAAACCCAAAGCTTTTCCGCGACAATATTATTCTGAGTTAAATGTAAAGCCATAAAGCCTACGTTTAATGTGCCTTGAGGGAGGCCTATCTCCAACAGTGGAGGGACACAGGCTGATGATGATGATGATAATGAAATGTAAAGCCTATAAAGGGTAGTGGAAAAGAAATATAGATCATTGAAAAATCGTTTCGTGTACACGTCCGGCTGGTCACAGTTTTTACAACATCATACCGTGTCGATTGCTAACGATCCATCGATTCGACACAAAGCCTAAAATGTATTCCATATAACAACACACGATAGTCGTAAAAACTGTGATTATTGTGCTCCACAAACCGGCACCGAATCCCTTACTACGGACTGTTATCCTAATTCGCCTTTACCCTACCGCCTTTTCTATTTCACTAAACTCTGTGTTCATGTAAAATCCCTACAAATATAATTATGTTTGTCCGTTGGAGAGTAGATTTTTACCTTAAAATCGAATAGCCAAAACATGTACGATAAATAGGCAGATTGGTGGAAAAATTGCTAATCAATTACATACATTTGCGTAAAAAGTGATTGCCATTAAGCACTACAAAAGAAAGATCTGTTTTAAAAACTTGCACCAAATCACGAACAAAATAAAAATATGCTGCAAATGGGAAAATTAACAGACTCAACAAAATTTCTTATAAGAGCAAAGACACGGGAGTTCTGTAATATGCGAGTAGACGAGGATTCCTTAGAAATCAAATAAGACGATATTCCGTGGGAGCCGACGTATCCAATAAATACCGATCCCGAATGAGGCGTAACATTGTTAACGTAATGAACCAATCATTATAATACGGGAATACTTAAATTCTATCTCTCGTCGTACTCATTTTTATATGCGACAGTCCGATATGATGAGGTATTTACGATTGGATTTCTATAAAATATTTACCAAAAACCATTTGAAATGTTTGTAATTCTTTCTACTGACTCATTTTAAAATGCGTTAGAATTGTTATTAAAAAAGTAATTTTAGTTCCTTTTTTCTTAGAAACGTGTATAGAAGAAGGTATACAATTTTAGCGGTTTTTTAGTACGCGATGTGATTAGTGAAGAATTAAAAAATTAACTAATGTTTGTCCTGAACTAGAGTTAATGGGCCAGACTAGTCTAATTTAACTACACCTTGGTATTACATATTTATAACACAAAAGGGAATATGCACATTCTAGGCAAGCCTTCACTCACCTCTCCATGAGGTGTTCTATTATTACAGTTTACAACTTTATCTCTGAATAGAAACATGCATTACATTTTAATGCAATCGCTGATACAAGATTAAAAGTTAAAACGATTATATAATGCTATCTTTTATAACTTAAGTATAGCAAAAAAACTAGCATTTCACGAAAAACGGTAAAATATTAATTTTGAAATACAAGCTAGTTAGTAATTTCTATTATAAGCATTTCCTTATAAGCAATTATCCTTATATTGTCGCCGCTTCTGTAGGATAATTTCGAGGAAAATGGCATCCTGCCAATGTAGCTACGAGCCAAACCGCTCTGTAGTCTATGAAACTTAAACGCGTGCACAAACTTTATTTATGGTTTGTTTACTCGACTGTATTCGTGTCTCTAGTAGTCAATACAGCAGATCTACATTGAATGTTGTCATTAAATTAGTGTCTATTATCTTAGGCAACACGGCAATCGAACTGCGAATATCCTTGTGTTAATTTTAGTTACGGAAATAAGTTGTGTCGCGGAAAATACGATGTGTCATTGTATCTATGTCACAAACGATTTCAGAGAGTTAAATGACCCACCGAATTTCTTCAGATTTAAATCTTAAGAATAAAAAATATCTAATATGAAATCGATTTTTTTGCAACCTGTTCTCATCTTCAAGTATTTTTTTTAAATTCCAACGCTTCAAGAAGATGTGTATGCAGAAATATAAATTTCATTTTCCTGTATATTGCAATAAGCATGCACCTTTGCTGTACGAATTAGTATAAACACGCGGTACCAAAAGTAATGTTCAAAGGAGTGCCATCCGGGCCACATCTAGAATATTGAAATGAATGTGCTCTATGGTAATATTGCCATTTGAGCACAGATAACATACAAACACGTATTACAATGTACCAGTAAGTGAGCGCAAACGACGATAACTCGCATTTCCGTATCCACCTACCGAATGACCGAATTCCAATCGAAGCATCGACCAATTTCTATAATAAATTTACTCGTATTAACGACAACCAATAAACCCGCGGGCGCATCTAACTCTTTATCGCATTATGTAAATACCACTTCACACCACGAGATCTATACAAGTTACACAACACAAAACCATCCTATATCGTACGCGTCATTAATTAAAAAATAAACAGCCGCATAGAGCCTTTAAACGAAACCACTTTTAAATTATCAGAAAATTTGACAACGTAACAAATTGGATTCCGAAACATCTATTTGAAGTAAAATCCGTAATAACATATTCAAAATACAAAATAACAAATCACTGTTTATGTAACACGAGATTATTATTTTTGTTTGACGAAGAAAATTGTATGCTACGACTTGATGGATAATGTTGGTTTTAGTAGAGTTATTGTAATTTGTAACGGTCAGTTACGATGAACACATAAAATTATTAAAAATATTAAATCATAGACAAATTACAACCTATAACATGATGTAATTAAATATTATGGCTTGCAAAAAAAGTGTTAAAACATTCTAAATGCGATTATGCAATAGCAATCCGAAAGATCTACAAGGAAGTGGTTTTTTAATTTTTATAAACGCAAATGTACTAAATAACACTGTCGGGTTGCTTAACCCCGAAATGTGGTTCATCAATCAATTGCAACCACGAAATCGGACGTCGACTAGACGGGTTGTCAAATAGAGATGCGCTTTTAATAACCCGATATTAACTAACTAACCTGTTTATGCACTGCCATTTCGTAATGTACAAAATATTTGCTTAAAATGTCAACTGATGCGCAACTTTATATAACATCATCGTCAATCCATTTTAATTTCTAATTATTTATACACAACGTGAAAGTGATTTGATGGATTTAAGTGTTACATCCTCGAAAACATCAATTGTTTTATTAAATGAAACTATCCTCTTTGTTACTGACCATTTATACTTTATTTCTATTATATTCTACATCCAACGGAATAATGAAATTTGATCATACTTCCTCTGAATATGTTGATCTTATTTACGAACGATTCATTTATTTTCAGCACAATACACGAAAACAATGCTATCATTGTTCTAATCGTTTCTTCCATTCCCCGTAAATTAATAAATACAGATATTTCGTAAACTGCTCAAAATTGATGGACTTGCGTAAAACAGCGTTCATTTATTTATTGTTACACAGATTTACAATTGTCAGTACACACGTAAGATACAATTCATTAATGCCCTCGGTTTAACACGTTTAAACGTGATAGTTGAAACTGGTAAGTCTCGGAAAGACGACGCGAAAGTGATTCTCCGTAGCATCTGAATTCCTTAGCGAGTGCCATCCCGGTTTGACCTGAGGTCGAGCTTTCTACTCCCGCCTCGTGCGACGCGTCAACCAGCAATTAATGGAGGACTTACTTCGAACCGAACGTTGGACCTTTTAATGATTATTGAACATCACAAATCGTATTTACATTTCCAATCAACATTCAGATTTCAAATGTGGTCTAGTAAAAGGTCGACTAGTAAGTTAAGCTCAGCGCCAACCTTTCATTAACGGTGTAAGACAACCGCAAGAAATTTCTTTACTCATTTAATAGTCACAATAAACTTAATTTTGTTTTAAAAAGTTTCATTGATTATGCTTACTTTTATCCTTATTTTAATACATAGCTTGTCACGCTGCTTAAATGCGTGGTGGCAGACACCACAAACCGTAAGAACTTTATAGAGAACTCTTCAGGTGTAGGTTTCTTCACGATGTTTCCATTCACCGCTGTATATGTAGCAAACAATATTAATAACGCCCATAATTATTTCACAATTTAGTTATGCGCAACCTTCTTCAACCAGCGCGTTGTTTAATCGCAAACTTAGTGCTGCTTGCAACGAGTAATAATTAAAAAATTGATAGGCTACATCTGTATCTGTAGTTCTAACGTACCCACCATCCTGCATTGACCCGGGGTCGAACTTTCTAGAAGCGCCGTCATTCGACGTCAACCAGTAATTAATGGACGTAACCGAGCCGATGTTTTTCCGTCTGTATCGAATCGGAGATCCAGTGCTGAATTCAATTATTTTATTGCAAGCGGTAATTGGCTGGAGATGGTTAGTTTAAACGGCCGCTCGCGAATGTGCCGTGTACGCAGTAAGCAAGACTTGCTTGACACGGTTCCCAGTTTCTCGTTAAATGTATTCGCTAGACGGAATTCGATGTACACAATATTATAACAGCCTGGTACCTAATTTCATATACACAAACCTTAATGCGAAATCACGTATTAAAAGCGATTTTATCATATCGAAGTATATTATAAAAACGCTATGAATTTATTACATTTGTATACCCAAGTATACCAAGCATAAAATATCAATTTATTTCTAATAATTTGCATTCTATAGACTAATTATTTTACATTAATGGTTTTGTAGTTGTTTTAAAAAATTTTAAGTAAATTTTAACAAAGATTCTTTCTTCTGGTCCAAAGTACTGTCCTTTTCACATCTGCAAATATAGAATTGAGGCATGATTTTCAAAATTGATACTATTTAATAAACGGAATGGACGAGTATTTTAATTTTAACTTTTACTTTAATACTAACTTTAATATTAACTTTTACTTTATAAATAGTAATGTAACGATGTAACGGGTAATTGGTTCTCGATATGTCTTGATTGAATAAGTTTCATTGGATAAGTACATTAGCGTACCTGATTTTTCTGAACTACTTATGTATTGTTATTTCTGACGATACAATTACCATTTCAATCTATCCAGCAAATGACGACCATTTTATTGGAAACTTTATATAATATGTGATAAAGTACTTACAAAACCTGTAAAGCTAAAATGTGCTAAAGGATAGTATTTGACAAATTAGATTGTTTTTATTTAAGAGCAATAGGTACTAATAATACTAATAAATTAATATAATATTATTTAAAACATTATAAAAGTTCAATAATTTAAACTATATGAAAAATGGCGCGATGTAATTACTGTCAAGAAATTAAAAAAAAAAAATTTATTTACGAAAATTTCCCAACAGATCTCAACCGTTTAGAAACATTATCTTTACATTATTGTAATGTTTCTGAACGAGCACAAAATTCGTTGAATTAAATGTCCATATGCATATTATCACGGTTAATACTTTATTTATCTACTGTATTATCATTCACAGAGTATTTACAGTTTAGTCGCGTGTCGCTTTAAATGAAGGGGCATCGGTTTAGATATCGCGGTCATAAGGTGGCATTCGTATAGAATGAATTTAAAATACATAAAACATAACTTAAATAGTACGCTGGCAAACCGGTGATCAGTAGTTGGAGGTACGTTGCGTAACGCTGCATTCTTGTACGCCAATATGCATAAGCGCAGCTGAAACGGAGGCAAGAATATTAGTAAAAGAAAAACTGGCCAACACCAGCCCTTTGTGCAGACAGTTCCCGACTATTATACTAATGATATATTAATAATATGGAATGTCGTATACATACATTTAAAATGGTAATTAATATGTATACATTTTATTAGAGTTTATTTAAATAACTATTTATTAATTAATCGCATTGTGGGTTCTCTATATCAAAAAGCCAATTATCAATTCGTTGGCATGTACACATGAATCTCATTACGAACCCTTATGAAATTGTCTGCCGCCTTTAAACCATAAAGTTAAGATTGTAATACTTCTTTCTAAATACTGTTTTATTGTGCGCTCGATTTGGATGCATCGAAGGAAACGAGTCAAATCGTTTTAAGTTAACGTGTTTTTTTTACTGCGCAATATGTGCGTACGACTCGAATAGAAATCCCAACACGATTTCACGCTGATACCGATTTATAAACATTGATATTGAAATCCGATTGCAGTTTATTGATTTTACTATGCGTGTATGCATTTATTTATTATGACCGGTAAGCAAATATTACTGTTTCTCAATTTGTTCGTCGAATTCATAGCTTTATTGTACACACGCATTTCATAGTAGTTAAAGTTAAAGTTACGGGTGAAATATTTAATGGTCATTTTATAGGCGATATTTCATAATTGTTTTTGCAATGTAATTTTTATATGCAACTGGCTGAATACGGCCGATTTGTAAAGTAGGAAAACCGTCTGCTACTTTTTATACATTATTAATAATTATTAGTAGGTATAGTACATATGTATATGCAAACACAACTCGGGTAAGTTTCATTTCGATAATAGACGTCTACATGGAAGAACAATTGCACACTAATACAAAAGTACACAATAAAGTTCAAAGTAACCACCTGTCATTTGTTTACCCGATGAATATGGATGTCCGCAAATATCTTGACGAGCTCTCCTCGACCTATAGTCCCTTACATTTAATGTAATTAACGCAATGTATTCAATAGGAATGGTCGCCTTTCGAACTACCAACATAATAATATAAATATATTGCGTCAAATGTTGCTAAACTGAACGCGTGTTATAAAACTATATAGTAATTATAAGTATCGTATAATTACGTTCTACCTATAATTCTCTTACTATATGTGCATCATATAGTAAGATTAATTCGTGGACATCATGTATAAAGTAATATTAAGTAATTTAATTTTTTCTCGATGAAGACGAAATGGCTATATCAATATCAAGTACAAATTAGGAAAGCTGAACTGATTGTAGTGTAATTTGTTCTTTTAACTTGAATACTGGGAAAGAACACAGACAAGTAATTTGTAAATGTAAATTAGCTTATGAAGATGTAGTGAATTTATTACTACATAAAATATAATTCTAATCCAAGCTTAAAGCTGTAAAATAAAGGATGAAATATAATATGAGAGGTATTGAAGTTGGCGCAAAATTTAATTCGCTGGTAAGAAATGTTACTTTCATAAAAATTATATTCATGAATGGACTGGGAAATAAAAGCGCCTACTGCCATAGAAATTCAGTATAATTCATATTCACTCGGAACTAATTAAGAACCTACAGAAAATTCTTAACATTGAAAAGGGTTCCACTTATGTACGTATAACATTCATGACTCCAAGGGTCCGCATACAGACCAAATAAAACTTATAACACAATTTCTACCTCAAACACAAAGGAATAAAAACATTTTTTATACAGCAACAGATAATTAACACATTATGTATAAACATATATATCAATTCAATTCCTCGAATATTTTAAATATGACGATTCTTTTAGTAGGAGTCCAGACATGATGTACGAATATTTATAACGAAACTCTTTAGAGGTTGTGTGTCAAT
>DWGJ01004683.1:0-11292 GCA_018246895.1 Aspitha aspitha aspitha | reverse complement strand
CGCGCCCCGCGCCCGCGCCCGCCCCGCGCCCGCCGCGCCAACCTCATTACGCACCACTCATTTTCACTTTAAAATTATATTTTCCATCAAAAAATCTAAAAATTTGTTCTCAAAATATAGAAACTTTCTAAAACGATGCCTAAAAAAATAATTTTAATATCAGCAAAAATTTAAAAATTTGTTTTATTTAATATTTCTTAATATCATAAATTAGTGCAATATATTAAGAAATATATTATAATAAAAAATAAATGGTATTATATAGGTACTGTCCTCAAACTATTAAATAAAGAATTTATGAAAAAAAATAAGAAGATTACATAATATTAATAGATAAGGGTCATAAAATAATTAATGTATAGTGTTACGTTGTTATAAAACGATATTATATGTACTTTTAAATATAGTAGTTCACTTTTTATTTTTACTTTTTAATTGTAAATACCTATTTGAGTACATTTACATCTTTAAAATATATTTTATTAATGAATACTCAAATATATCTAGTATACTATCCTGGCTTGCTTCAATAGAAATTAGATAATTTATGCAAGCGAAGGGTAACACATAAGTCGATACCCAATAGGAGAAATATAGTTACCTACCACCTAAATAATTAAAACTATCTGATTAGGGTAGGTAGGAGTTTTAAAGACAGTTTTGTAGATGGCACTTTGGATTTAGCAATGTCAATTACCACTACATAAATATAGCATTTTTGAAATAATGTTTTGTTAACACTGTTGACTATCATGTAAACAAGTCTACTTAACATCCGCTTGTAAACACCGGTCCACTTTTTGGTTTTCTTTAAAAAACGCATAAACCTTTCGGTTGTTAACAAATACTGTATGAACTTCAACAAGTGTGATTTATTCAATTTTCATAATTTTCTAAACCACCTTAAGTTTTTTACAGTTGCCCTGTTTTGGAATAATTAATGTACAATTTGTTATAAATATTACCTAGTACCTACCTACGAACAAACGTACATTACGCACATTACGTTATATTTTCGTAGAAGCGATCGTGGCAGAGATAAGAGCCCTCTCGTTAGGGGGACTAAAGAAGCTCAAGGGCTTGTACTGGACTCGGTAAAAATTACGGGTACCAACATCCAATATTACATTACTAATACTTACAAGTCACTATTATATCATCTGTTTATTGAATTACTGCAATAGGTAATTTAATGTAGATCCCTAGATGATGTCGATTTTTTGCTTTTGTATTTTATAAAAGAAGTTCACCATTCAAACGGATAACATTGAATCAAACCGCCATATTCACCACCTCAATGTGACGCTTCTCCATCTGTCTCTGCTTGCTAAATCACTGATCGTTTTAAATAAAAGCGACTCTTCCTTTCAAAGCATCCTTTATGACTATTACACTACTGGACACTAAGCCCGAGTGTCAGTGCAATGTGTTAGTGGATGAAAGGGTGGAAATGTTGTCAGAATGCGTGGTGTTTTGTGAACGACAAATATTATTGCGTTGTCCTTTAATTACAGTAATTTGTGTGAAACGTTTTAATTAAAGTAAACAACGGCATATCACATATCTAGAGTAAACACAGTTATTGATTGACTGACTATATTTACTTTGTGTAAATAAACGGCTGTCTACGTACTTTGTTTATTAAAAATAACAATTTACATTTTAACTTAAAATAAAGTTGACAAAAATTCGGATTAACTCAGTCGTATCAGAGTATCTTGGTGTACAGTAGTGTGGACAATAGGTAATTAGATGATGACAAAGAATTAGCTCAAATAGTTCACCCTTTTGATAAAGTTAACGAAGAATGTCCAATATTATTAAATATTTTATTATCCGTTGCACCGTTACGCCACTGCTTTTTAAGAATAGATGCTATTCGCAAGTTCTTAGAAAGACCTACCTATCTCTAAAACAGCATACCAAGTTCGGTCTCGTCTACCTGTTTTTGAATGAAAACAAAAACATCTGTACTAAACCTGGCGACTTTGTCATGCTCATGTTTTAATCTTCATTCTTTCAATCTATATTAATACTGGTAGAGCTGACCACGCGTCGCCGTCCTTATACATGTTAAATCAAATATGTCAAAATCTCGGACCATGATGTTTGTCCGACTAAGCCTATAAGCAAACATTGATTTTGCAATAAAAAAAATGAGATTATCAATTGAGATAAAAAAATCGTATCTTTTAAGTTGGACCAAATAATAGATATGTACAAAATTTCATTGAGATCGGTTCAGTGCTTTCGGAGTTTATCGCAAACAAACATCGTGACAAGGGATTTTTATATAATTATAAAGCTGAAGAGTTTGTTTGTTTGGTTGAATGCGCTAATCTCAGGAACTACTGCTTCCAATAAAAAAATTATTTTTGTGTTGAATAGTCCATTTATCGAGGAATACTATAAGCTATAAAACATCACGCTATGACTAAAAGGAGTGGAGCAGCAATAATAAATGTTGCAGAAACAGGAACATATTTCTGTTTTGAGAGCTTTCCTTTCGTGTGCTGCATAAACCAGCAGAGCTACACTAAAGTAATATACTAGAAAATTGTATATCTATAAAAATACTATAGAAAAGTCCGCGACAGCATATATCTATCTCTTATGGTTAACTCACAATCACTACTTTTATGTCCAAAATTTCAATTTAAAATATTACATTATTTTCGAAGCTATTTTCTTCTGTTCAGTATTTATCCTTATCTAAATACATAAATACGTTCGTTAACTTTGCCATTTAATAAAGATCAAAATTGCTTTTTACTCTATATGAATCAGTGAAATAGTTTAGAAGATATTATAGATTTAAAATTATATGCCACCAAAAACATATAAACTCCGCGAGCGAGCGCTTTCCACTGGACGATACCAGAGGTTTTGGAGCAACATATGGCTACTTTTTATTTTAGAATTCCAACGGGATTGGTATTTAGGTACTCGGGAAGAACTTTGTGACACACTGATTTCCACACGGGCGAAGCCACGAGCACATCTAGTCTATAATAATCCAATAATGTAGAGTTGTAAGATAGAGCATCAAGTCCTTGAAATCTTCGAATTAAATATTGGGCATTGGGCACTCATACCATTGCTTTCGGGGTAGTAGGTATCACCAGAGCACCCATTTCTTACAGCGAAGTAATATACATAATATATTTCTACTAGCTGTGTGACTGTTTTTGCAACATTTGTCATTGCTGCTTCATGCCTATTAGTCATGACGTGATGGTATATAGCCTGTAGCCTTCAGCCTTAATAAATGGACTATTCAACACAAAAATAATCTTTCAATTGGAACCAATAGTTCCCGAGATTAGCGCGTTCAGTCAAACAAACTCTTCAGCTTTATAATATTAGTATAGATTAATGCAGTTATTGTTTGCATTCAATATTGGAGCTTGTTTCATGAGCGATATAAAATTCACAAACAGAATTAGCATAACAATATATATTTACACAAACAATTTCTTATGAAATTGATCTATAGTTCTACATATATACGAGTAGGTCTGACCTGCGAAAACAATCTCACCTGTCAGTCTGACAAATTAATATATAGTAGTAATGGATATAAGAGTAATGAAGAATGGTGAAGAAGTAAATAAACCCAATTATAATTGTCTTCTATTTGTATGATACGACATATAGACTCAAAATCGCTACATTTAGGTATTAAATACACGAAATGTTAATAAATTTACGTATGGTTAGTATTTTCCTGTTGTAGTGGTGTATTTCAAAATCTTAGTAACAGAAGCGCTATTCTTATGTATGTCATACTAGATGTGTCCGCGGCTTCGCTCGCGTGGAAATCAGTGTGTCACAAAGTTTTTCCCGACTAAATACCGACCCCGGGAGATTTTTAGGATATAAAGTCCTAGTAATTTTCGTTATTTCCGTGTAAATCCCGATCGCTCGAGAACTCCGAGATAAAAAGTACTCTATGTGTTATTCTGAGTCTTCAGCTACCCACATACCAAATTTCATCGTGATCGGTTCAATAGTATTTGCGTGAAAAATTAAGAAACATCCATACATACATGCTCACAAACTTTCGCATTTATAATATTTTTATACGTATAACGTTTTTATATGTAAAGGAAATTTGGCCTGCTTTGAATTTCGTAGTAAATAATTTCAATGAAACAATAACAAAAGCGATAGGATGTTTTAGTGTGGCAGGTACCTAGATGGGTAATAAATTCTTCTAGCTGTCGGCTAATGATCTTTAACATCTACACCAATGTAGTTGAATGTAATTGTAATGTAAGGTGCTAATAGAAATTCTAAAATATTGTCGTATGTGTGTTATTATGCAATATCAAGCCAACGAGCAATCGACTTTGTAAACACAGCTGTGGGTATACTATATTTGGTGTTTTAAAGCATTGTTGAGTCGAAGTACATTGGTTGAGGCAATTTAAATCATAATCATAGTAAATGGTTTTAAATAAACCGAAGGCGTGGAAAATTTAAATAGAGTGCGAACGGCCGCCTGCAGCGGCGGCGGTGGCGGCGGCGGCTCCCGGCGCGCGGCGATGTGCGGCGGTGTGCGGGTGTGTGCGGCGGTGTGCGGGTGTGTGCGTGACGGTGACGCGTGTCTTTCCTTTGATTTTCGCAAACAGTGGCGCCACCTGCGTACACGGCGCCGCTTGCGCAGCTGTCGCTACGTCATCGCGTAATTCAATAATTGTAATCTATTAATTGCGAATAGTCTGCCTCACGTCCTAATCTATATTATCTGATAATCATATCGATGGTATATGCGATCGGAGACCCGTGCCAATACTCCCTGTATTCCTGTAAAACTAACTAACCATGCATTGTTTAAATGTTTGTAACATATTCTTTAACAAAATGGAAATTACCGTTAACTTAAGATAATGATACTAAAGAAATAATTTGTCACTGATACTTACTTGACAAGTATATGAAAAATTGTGAACAATGTATATTAAATAAAGGCAATAAAACAAAAGTATGTATTGATCAATAATGAACACGAAAATTTATATTAGGGACAAACTTCCGAGGGTAGTGACACATTACGCAACCATATTAATGGAGTTCATAAAATCGTGCTTGATATATAGGTATGTCAAAAAGGAAGGCATCACAAAAAAATTTAGCAATTACGTAGGGTTAAGTAGTCATTTCTACATATATGCATAGATTATTGCACAATTGCATCGTTTTGCAATCTTTCTGCCTACCCCGTTAGGAAACTGGCGTGACGACATAAAATAAAAATGCATCGTTTTGCATCGTGCTTTGACATTTAACAAAAGACTTTCTACATGATTATAATAATTCAATTGCATTCATCAGATAAAAACGACATTTGTTTAGGTGTTTATTGTGAATTCATGAAGAATATAGTAGGTATTAAAAGAATTGCTGCTACTAATTGCTACTATTAAAAGAATGATCTAATAACACAATTCATTATTTTGTAGCATACGCTACTTTGCAACTGCATAATTTCCTACCATTTTCGGACTTTCTAATAGCGTAATATCGGTAGGTAGTTTTATTTTTTGTTTTATTGTACATATAATAGGCTTGCTTTTAACTGCGAGCTCACCTGGTGGTAAGTGAGGCAGGAAAAATAGAAGCCGGCAAGGAGTTCCACTCCCTGGCAGTCTGCCATTTTGCTTGCCGAGTACCTATTTGCTTGAACATTTTGATAATAAAAATGCATATAGGGTTAATAAGTTAATATGCGTAATTAAATGTTTATATTTGTACGTGATTGAGTAAAGTGTATGCTAACCAAATAATATTCATGTTAACGTCCGATTCCAACTGAACTAATCCTAATATGTAGTTGAATTCGCCCATCCAGTTCGAGATCGGTTGGGAATGTTCTCGGGCGGCAGCGATCACTAGCGACCAGTCTATTCGTATGATATTCTGTTTGACATAAGCTACTAAGCCTCGACATCTACCGTTTGTTCTATTAATTAGGCCGCATACAAAATACTTTTTCTTCTCCTTCATAATCCACGCTCAAAATGTTTAGTTTGCAGTATTTCAGCGCAAGCGATCAAATACAGACGTCTTGGAAATGCTGTTTCCTGATCAATGTCATTGAGATTACTTGATTATGCTATATCTCTTCCGCTATCCGTTGGAAGCAGACCTCCTATTGACCAGGACGAAGCGTTTCGCCTAGTCGCTCCTGATTCGAATCGTCGAAGAATATACCTACATACGTACTATTGTGGACGCGCACATCGTTGCTTTCCAATAAATTAGTGTTGTCTTGCCATTTCAACGTATATCACTTCATGCAAGTTGCCTTCTAGAAATGCAAGCAATCATCTCTAGGTTACCTTTAGATGTTTTCTTGACAGATGAGCGCACTCCCAGTTTAGTGCATAAAGAAAACCCGAATGATTGATTCTAAAATACAGAAGCATATATCGTGGGTCCATATCAGTGGCTACTTAGCCCGGATGTTTGGTATCCAGTTTATTGAGGTGCTGAGTAATAAAACAAAACTGTAACGGACTTCGATAACACATGCCCAACCTTTGTCCCCACTGACTTTTGTTGACACAAATTGAATTTTTATACTCTTCAAAGCGGTATTTTATCTGGTAACAACGTCAATCATGTTCTTGGATATGACCTCAATTCATTGTTTGGGTTTTAGTAAAACGCATAATAATAGATCTAACTTCGAAGCAACAATTTGTATGTTTATGGAACTTTTACCGAGACACTTTCTGCATCTCTGGGTATTTACAAAATAAGCATAGTCTACAAGACAATAAATTATAATTATCAAAGCTTAATGGAAGTAAACAAGTAGGTAGGTAAATCATTCAATACCTACAATTATTATGTTAATACGATTTATGATAAGTGTCGTATGTGTAATTGAAGATTTGTAGATCTTAATGAAATTGTGATGACGTGTTACCCTTTGCCTAAAGGTTGCCTGGTAGAGAACGGTACTAAAGCTTTAAGGTCGCTTTTTGTGTCTCGTGACATGCTGTTTATTCCGTGTCTTTCTTGGTTTTTTAGTGCTGTTTACAATATCTTAATTGTATATTTTAGTTAACAATAAAATGTGGTTAATAATTTAAAAGTAGGTTCGCATCATATCTATGTACCTATATGAATTATGCTAGAAATTAATTGATATTTTTGGTTTCATTTTTCTTCCCAGTCCGTAGATCTTTCAAAAATTGTGACTTTTGTTCTGCTGTGTATACCTACACACAGCAGAACAAAATTGTATACACTACTTTATGTAATTGGGCCGTGATGCTCGTAATATCGTTGCAATAAATATTTTCATATGAACAGTCTATTGAACAATGAACTTTGGGTTTGAGATCTTTATTTATTTTATAAAGAATGGAAAAAAAATCTTACTTTGAAAACAATACCTAGCTATCCAGAATGATATTTATAAACTAAAATCGGCCAATGACCCCCAAAAGGATATTTATTGTAAATAAGTGGATTGGTAGGTATATGGCACCTATGTGAATTGTTTCGAAAGCTATGTTGGGTTATTTTTGGGCGATCCCGAAGGGGAAATGCTCGGTTCAAAGTGCTATTTGAGGTTCAAAGAAAGGACAACTATAAATAACCGAAAGTATTCTGAGACGCTAAGTAATGAGTGGTGGCGCGTTGTTGGTGGACGGGAACAATACCACCGCAGCACGTGGACGCACATATCAGGTGACGTCATTGGGATTATACGTAGCTCGGTCCCATTACTGTTCAGTGTGCTTTTAGAATATCCTTATGAATAAAGAGGACCCCGATACCTTATTTAATATACTCGTATAGTTTGATTCTGAGACATGCTAGTTGTAAAATCAACATTACATGTGTTTACCTAAATCTTATAAAATACGTTATAGATCAGGATTTTTGTAGATTATCTGAATTTATTTAATTGAATTAATTAATTTTAACTTTACAGACTGCTGCAATATTTTAAATTTTATTAATATAAATAATATAAAAATAAAGACTTTCAAACAAAATGACATCACTTACATATGACGTTCTAACGGATTTCTCCAATTTATTAAACGTTAAAATTTAGTCGATAAAAAAGTATTACGTTTTTTTACACAAGTATTAACAGTGCGCAAGCTCTGTAAGTAATAAGACGGGTGGGATGACGCATCGAGCGTAGGTAAGTAGTTATAGGGAAACGGACGCCATCGCTCCACATCAAAGGGCTATCGGTTTCCGGAGCAGCGCGGCAGCGGCGGGTTATCGGGCGACCTCCGAAAGTCCCGGCAATTAGGTGCGCGCCGACCCTCCGCTTCTGTTCGCCACTTCCGCTCCCGACACCTTCAGCCGGTTGAAAGCAAACAATCGTGTTTGACGGTTCCACTCCAAACACGTTATCTAGAAACACAGAACTCGGGAATGTCGTGTCCGCTCACATTTATAAACGCATTACTTTGTTAGCGGCTCGTTCCACTCGCACGGCTCGAGGAATTCGATTACGTTGTCGAGTTGATTCATAAAAAATAATAGTCTAATAATAATCTCAATTCGTCGGCCGTAGCTTATACTTATAAATATATATTTATAAACATGACATCGTAGATGAAAATACAATTGAAACTTTTTAAATGGAATCCGACCATGTCCCGAGTCCCTCGCGGGACTATATCTGTGTATCCGCGGTAGGTATCTTACGCTTGGCCACAAAATAAATACGTAGAACATGAATGAACGTTTGCTGGCGGCTCGCAGTTGCGCGACTTCCGGCGACGTGTAATAAGGACATCAAGCGATAACACGCCTGCACACGACGCCAGCAATTCGCCCCACAACCTACAAATATGTATAAGTTTCAATCTTATTGATATTCTCTAACTGTACGCATTATACATTTTCATAGATGTTGCTTTGAACAGAAAGAATCTCAGTTCTCTCTACTTACAAATAAGTACAACCTATTTGTATATAAATCTACATCCAGTATTATCAGCAGTATCGATACTCTAGAAAATACAACAGTAGTTTGAAAGAATATATAGAAATAGGTTTCTAAAATGGGTATATAAATAATTTACTTTTTTTGAAAAATAAGTAAATAATAAAAACGTTTATATTAAGGCACCAAATGTAGGTATTAACACAGCCATCACATGATATGGTAAATAATTGGGCAAGTATATCAATTAGTGGCCTCATACTTAAGAATAAAGGAATAAGTAATTAAATATCATGTGATAAACTTAATCTACTCGTGGTTTCACGTAAAGCATGTAATGTGGAGCGTTGTACATTTAATAATAATCTAATATTGGTATCAGTTGTAGAATTAGGGCAATGTTTTGGAAGCGGCACTATCGCCGCCTCGCCGCGACGTACATGCTACTGGCGTCATGCAATCGCTTACGACGATACAATTTCGAAACGGGAGAGTCTAAAGAGGTCACCGGATAAGATTACGGTTAACTGTGTAAACAAACCGTTCACATGATAACTTGCTAGCATTTCTGCGATGGCGCCTATGACGTCCAACGACTATCCATGGATTGCGTGTTATTTCGCCTTTAGAAAGTTCCCCTTTTGCAATGTCGTACCTTCTCTGTGTATGTACTTGTAATTTTGTTTAGTCATAAAAGTTCAAAAAAACACATTACAAAAGATGAATGGAAGATGCGTGAGTAGGTAACATCATACATTTTAAAGTTCACAATTATCGAACATTAGCAATTAGACAATAAAATGAAATATTAACATCATTATTAGGTATACCATCACGCCAGTTAGTTAAGGGGACAAACAGAGTGCTCTATACTAACAGGTCTTCCGTGCTTCTTCTGAACTTATTGGTCTGACCATTCATGCACAACATTTAACCTTATTAGTTCCATATACTTATATGGAAGCTTCTTTTCCTTGTTAATTAGTTTATCAATTACGAATTTATAAGAATATTTCTATTTGTTAAAATAAAAAAAAATAACAATGAGTAGCTAAGCCCATTAAGGATTGCTGCGGTTTTAAACATCTGTGTATATTTAATAGAAGGAAAAATTTATCGAAATTAAGTCACAGAGAGATCGCTGATTCTAAAGACAGCTTTGAACTTTTGTACAATCGTGCGTGTCACACAAGTGACAGTTATAAATCGACAATCAACAATGTACAATAATTGCTGAGTCTGTCCGATCACCAGGGGGTGAGTGTTTAGAGGTGTCTATGGAAAAGTGCAACATGAGGAAGTCTCCTATGCAATGCTGGCTTTAACAGAGACATCTTTGCAAGCTTTTCCCTAAAACCCCCAAACCACAGCGATTCAGGAATCCCTCATAAGGAAGTTAATTCCACATTTTACACGTGCAGCGTAAAACCGTGCATCCTCCCTCGAATGCCGAAGACGTAGAGCGAACCTCGTCCTTCGAATGGTGTAGTCCAGAATGGATCACGTAGGCACCATGTCACAGTTCTTCGATCACGCGTCATTGTAAACTTGGTAGGTTACGAAATGTTTAATATTTGTGTTACAAAGATTTGAATTTGCAAACGTACGTTATGACGAGCATCAGTGTAATAGAAAGAAATGCAATCAATTCACAATGGTCGGTTTGACTCCTAACCCCATACCATGCGTAATAAAACTTCTATATGGCAAATTGCTGCTTCGTGATCATGACACATAACACCCATAAAAATATCGATGACTTAAATCATTTCTTAGAATAACGGATACTCCGAATGCTGAATGATATATCTGTACTTAAGTCCCATTCATATCACAGTTATGTTAAAAGTCATCAGGGTCACACACGGAGATATTGACGATGATTCCGGAAATACTCTACATATATGTGTCATAATTTCGCAACACGAATGTAACAAATAACATATTCACGACATGAGTAATGTCTGTAGCGGTTTTTAATAATTGTATCATTGACTGCCCCTATAAGGACAAAAATGTTTGTCATTCACTATTATTTAAGTACATATATGACTTGTATGATATAAAATGTAGATGAAGCACGGCAAGTTTGTAAGGACAGATATTTGGCACTTGCTGCTTTCTGCCTACCCCATTAGGGACCTGGCGTGACGAAGCCGCGAGCACATCTAGTTTACCATAAATATTTAATGTAATATTTTAAGTTTATACTCGCACATACTGTTTACTTTCAAATCAGTGAAATAAGAAGAGTAGGTACCTACTCAGTTCAATTTTTATATGTAGTACTAGTGGATCTGACCACGCGTTGCCGTGGTTACATTATGTCAAATCATATATGACAAATATCGTGCGTTCAGAAA
>DWGJ01004682.1:0-11294 GCA_018246895.1 Aspitha aspitha aspitha | reverse complement strand
AATTTCATACTCCTCCGTGCGCGCAATTTTCGTAAAAAGGGGTCCAAAGTTTTCGCTTCACGTATTAATATACAGATAATACGTTTGATTGCAGTGCGCGGCGGGGCGGGCGGCGTGGCACGAGGCGGCGGCGCTGTCCGTGGGCGGGGGCGGCGCGGGCGCGGGGGGCGCGGCGCGCCGCTGCTCCGTGCTCGGCGACCACCCGGGCGCGCGCCGTGACCCGCGCGCCAAGTGGCACCGCACCAACCGGGTATGCCACATAACGATAACACTAGACGATGCCTCGCCACACATCAACCAGAAAGAAAAAAAAAGAATATTTTATTGTGACAATACAGTTTACGAGGTGATGCTATTAATAATAATGCCGTGTATTGTGCCATTGCCATTGAAATGGTGTATAATTTAATAAATACAATCAATGTAACAATAAAACAGACAAACTTGTATATCTACAGTCACAGATTATTTTAAATATTAGTTTCGGTCACTTCGTTGTAAAACATATTCTTTAATGTCATAAAAATAATTTTATTGTAGCCATCGTGAAATTTTTCTTTTAGAACTATACAAAGTCAAATTTTTAATGTTATTTGGTAGATACGGATGACAGACGGAGACAAAAACGGATAATCGAACATTTTATTTCAACACGGAATGTTGTCTTTTATAAGTGAGAATTTTAGAATTGTAACAACTGTTGAGAATTTTAACACAATGCGTAAATTACAAGAAAGCGAGATGGCTGAAGATTTAACCAGAAATGCTTATAACGGGCAACTGGAAAAGCGACTCTGTTACAGAAACGTAAAAAGGAGAAACGTGGGTAATTCAGACGCAAACATATCAGATGCAGTCGCTTATTAAAATATACATCGTTATATGAATTTCTTTGCCTGCGAATTCATGCACTATAATGAGAACGAACCTTTTCATTTAACGAAAAAGCTAGAATTTAATTGCTACGAGTATTTTTAAGTAATTCTCTGTTTTGTGTTCAATTGCAGGCGTATTACACAGAAAAATGCACCGAACTCCGATTTTATCCGTAATGTTTCTAATATTTTTTTACAAACGGCCACTGAATAAGTTACCTAGTTTACACTTTTTTTAATATAATTGAACTGTAGTCAGGTTCACTCGCGCTGGTAAGTCTTAACGCTGACTTTTGCGAAGTTATTTTTGGGAAAGCACTTGATGCGCACAAAATTGGATTGTCTTAAGCGGCAATCTAAAAGTTACGTCAAGACTGCCCTCTTGAGATCTTCAGTTTTAACTGTAAATTCTAGGAGTCTAGGCCATTTGGATGTTAAAAGGCTTCGCTGTCCGTCTGCAGAGGGAGATCAGGCGTGGGAACCTCATCATCATCTATCGCAATCCAAGCATCAGGTGGCATTATACCAAACGGGTATGTTGCTGTTGTCCACATGGGCTGAACTGAGCTCAGTTTGTAACCTTAGGCTCTTCGACCATTGTATCTAAAACCTTGTTAGTAGCTAGGACAGTCAGTGATTTCAGAGACTACTTTGGCTAACTCCTTCCAACTGGTTTCATGTGTAAAGCTCTTCTTTTAGAAATTAGTATACGCTTTTATCCTTCGGTCTCTACTGTCAAGTCTGTAGTTATTGTCATTATACGCTTGTTCTATGGTATTACATGAGATATATATGTAAAAGCATGTGTAGAACCCGTACTACCTTATCACTCCCTGGTGAATGCTGAAATTTCGCTGTGTAGGTCTTCATTACCAAATCACTGTGATATATAGGAATCGATGTTTAATGTAGTGTACATTCACACTAGAAGAAACCTAGTACGGATTATTTTATGTTACAGCAAATAGTCACCTAACATCCACCTTATCATTCAAAAGAAGGTTCCTCAAATTCAACCACATTTTGGAGAATTAACTTCGAGTGTTTTAAAACAAGCATCTCGATGTCCGGCATATTGGACTCTAATTGGACTATTTTATGACCAAATTCTTAGATGTTAACGGTATATTAAGACCGGTATTAAAAAGATAATAAAAAAATACGTTTTTATTTTTATTTTAAAATTTGTTTTGAAATTCTGCAAGGGAACATTTATTATCAATTAAACTTAACAGTTTAAATACGGCTGCGTTAACTCGTCTTTATAAGAAATAGTTTCCCATTTAACACTTCTCCTCATAATTTCAGGTCCGCGATGCATCTTACGGCTCATCATCAGAGTCAGACGGCGAAGGCGAGGGTGCGGCTGGGGAGCCGTGGGGGGTCGCAAGACTCCTGTACGCTGGCCTTGCCATCCTCGCCGTGGGTCTCGTGGTCTACTTCGTGGGGACAGGGGACAAGGTAAAACAATATGTATTTCTCATGTGTAAAAAGGTACTTTTAGAATAACACTGACGAAGCACCCGATGAAAAAAGATTGTATATAATTAGCATATATTTTATAAGATGATATACAACCTTTTTTCATCGGGGATATCAAAAGGCAAGTGACAAACACGAGATTTTATTAAAACATAAAACCTCTTACCTTTGATACTTATTTTTAAGACTTTTACAAGCTTATCCCTCGACCTAAGACAATTTTCAGAGCGACCCCCAAACCACTTCAATTCGCACTTATATTAAAGGTGTCTTTATTTAAAATGTTTATTAGACAATGCAGGCAAGGCCGAGCGAGGCTCTGCTGTTAAATTCCCGGCACCCACAAGGTATCAGCTTCAGTAGAGAGGGCTCATTGTTATTCAGACAAAAATAACTCAATTTTAAAAGACAAACCTTGAAGCTGAAGCGCCACTCGCGCGAAATGTCAAGAGGTAAATCTTAGCGCGAACCGTATTGATCTCGAGGTGTTTCTTTACAAAAGGGACTGATGAGAATTATTTCCTTTTTCTTCTCCCTTTCTGTAAGGGCATCTTACTGTGTGTGATAGATTATCCAGTATTTATTGAAGACGTTTCATGACATAGAACTTATTTTAATGTCCCATGAAGTTGATGATTCTGTCCCATAATTATCTTTTTGTGTTGTATTTTCTTTCTTTACAGGGGTTCAAAACGCCAGCGCTCCGGCTGGTGGGCCCGACGCTCATTGTGGCTGGCCTCTTGTGCTGTTTGCTGCGCATCATGTTCTGCATCTTTGCGAAGCCCTGCTGCCGTCGCCGGCCCAACTACAAGGAGAACAGAAGGTAATCGCTACCGCATTTACATTTACACTGTTCACACGTTTATATTCTAACGTAAAAAAGCCTGGTAGAAATAAGTAAAAAAGGTTTCGCTTGCGGCAGTTTCACCGGTACGTTTAATGGTGCTACATCATTTTCTTTTTTTTACAAGCTTTTTAATAACTTGATATGTATGTACATATGTATGTATGTATGTGTGTTTGTCTGGGAGAATCTTGCGACTGAATCTTAGACCAGTTATCTTTAACCGATTCCGCTGAAATTTGGTATACACGCTTATTTTAGATGACAATGCGTACTATGTGACGTCATTCTAATTCCAATATGGCGGATCATGCAAGATGGCGGACTAGTTATTTTGGAGGACTAGTTAATCCCTACAGCCCTGTTAGGACTCGGGTACAGATTTCCATGGGCGGCAGCAGCGACTTGTGACTGGTGCCTGCTCGTTTGCTACTCTAGTCAAATAAAATAGTAATAATAATAATTGAATTTTCATCTGATTGTAACAGACTGTCCGGATGCGTGGAAGGCGAGGAGATGCCGCTGGCGGGCGGGTGCAGCGCGCGCGCCGGCCCCGCGCAGTGCTCGCCCGCGCGGCGGCTCGAGTCCTCCTCGTGCGACGTATCCAGCCTCTCCAGCGGCGAGGAGGACGAGCGGATGCGCCGGTACCGCACCGCCAGCGGCAGCGGCACGCAAGTACAGCTCGCGCCGCAGCCGGCGCCCTCGCCGCAACCGCAATCCATCATCGTTCAGGTAAAATCACGCGTAACATTCGTTTCTACGGTTAATTGTCGATTATCCTTTTAAATATATTTATCAGTTCGTTATGTGGCTCTTTAGGCTATTGGCTCAATTGGGCCAAGGGCAATTATTCATATTTGTATGATAAGCATGATTGTTTGTTCTGTATCTAGTGGTAAAATTATCTACATAAAGATGTGTTTAGAAATGCATATAAAAAGTGTATCCACTATCTGATTAACATAACAGGAGCTCTGTTTTTAAAATCAGATGGCGGTGTATGAAGTAACTTTTAAGCTTTTTTTGACAATTCAGCCAAGCGTTTGGCTGCCATCTCGCTTGATGGTAAGCGAAGATGCCTACGATGTAGCCCGCTATTCACTCTTGCTTTGAAAAGAGCCAGTACTTTTCGGGAAACACCGACGCAGGTAGACTGTTGCGTTGTGTTTTCGTTCCAGGCGTCCACCGCACCGCGGCCGTCCCCCGGCGCGCCGAGCACGTCAGGCACGCACGCGGGCCGCCGGCCGCCGCCGCGGAACGTGTCGTTCGCGGGCGCGTCCGACGGCGAACTCGTCCTCAGTCCCGCCCAACTGCGCTCCTAACCCTCAAGCAATAACCCGCGCAATACTCTTTTTCTACCCAAATCTTTTGACGTCTCAAACACGCGGACTCACCTAGGACAACGGTTATGTGACAGCGTGACCTCAGTCTAACAGTGATTCTCTTGATCGACGAACTCATTGATAATTTGCACGTTTGATATTTGCAAGCTCCTACGAGTATAACTTTGCTTACGTTTGCCCACGAAGTTTCTGGTACCGATTTGACTGCGTTTTTATTTTGTGCAACGAGTGTACGAGGAGCTCAGACCAAATGGAAGCGTGGTTAATGTTTAATGTGACTCAACGTACTGCGACTGTTGGTCTGCCATCTACTTTCATATTTTTACCTTAGTACCTACTCGTATTGTAACTTGTAAGCGATATTTCTAACTCTGTAGCAATTTTAATACTGAATGTGCTAGTTCTATCCGTCTTGAGCCAACTAATAGAAACATCTACATATATACATGAAGGGCGGTTTTAATAATCAATCATATAAAATATCACATGCTTTAAAGGTCATTATTATGCTTAAAAGACAAATTTTATTTTTAAATAATGAATTACGTAGTGAGAAATTCAAACTTCCAAAAATATATAATACAATATACCGGATATAAATTTATAATTTATCTATGCTTATACAATTATGTTCTTCAAGATACCTGAATGTCTTCAGACAAGGCCTCTGGCGTACTTAATGTCAAAGTTTGATTACTAAAACCACATCTTGACGCGTTCTTATTAAATAGCGAATGTAATATTAACATAATTGTTTTAAAACTGCCTACTATTTAGTGCGAATTTATATATTTAAATATAAAATACATAAAAATAGATTTATAACTGACAATAATGATTGTTAACTGATGTATAAAATGTTATGGCGTATGTGCGTTAATTTTATTTTTAATTATGTACAACAAATGCGAGTGGTTCAAGCGCCGAGTGTTTTAATATTATTTTTTGAATACAAATATGTTGATTAATAAAAATAGGATAGAGTTTACGTGTTCATTAATGTTAATATTGCGTTTGTGATACGTATAGCAAATATTATTTAAATAAATAAAGTAATATAATTAATGTATTTAAGTCCCGAATAAGTTTCATTTGTAATCGAGTACGTTGTTCCAATTTTGTTTTTTTGCGTTAAACTTGGCGCGTGAACTACGATAATACACCAATATTATTACTATAAATAGTTAGCTATTAACATAAAATTTGGTGTATAGTGAGTGATACTGTTTAACAGTTAAATTAAGTAATGTTTTTATGTGTAAGTAATAAGTAACAGCGGTGAATACATTATTACCAGTGAATGTAACGAGTGCATTGTACATTGCACACAATAGCGAATATTGTTTATTTATATATACATATATATTAGAAATATTTGCACCTTTAGTAGTGGAATATTCAAGTGTATATCTGCAGATTTTAGCTAGCATATGGATTCATGCTGCGGGTGGTGATGCGTCGGAGCCGCGTATAAACTAACATTTCTATGAAATGGTACCATGAAAGTCGTTCGTGTACATTTTGATTACTTTTCGTCAATTATACCTTGTTAATCAGATAAAGGTGTAGTTATGTTTAATTCTTTAAGTATAAGAATTGTCAATTACTTACTTAATCATTATTTTCAACCGAGACTATTTGGGTTTCATTTCTTTTTCTCTCGTACATAACAACATATTGTGTATTTGTATTGAAATAATTTTACAAAAATTGGAACTGTATATTTATTATCTAAAACGGTTTATTATTTTAGAACTTTTTCCAATTTTAGATTTAATTTAAGTACCTACTCAAATTGTAAGTCGTCGAAAAATCAAATAACAATGAATGTTACAATATTCCTGCATGCGAGTTAATAATAAATTATGTTTTGTCCGAAGCGTTTAAAATAACACTCGCCACACGAATATTGAACGAAAAATCGTGTAACATTAAGAAATTGTATTCGTACTGCCAACGCACTTCCACAGTTCGACCTAACGAACTTGCATAGACTTGATATTATACTAAATAGAAAGATATACATTTTAATATAATGTTACCCTATAAATGTGTAATGCTACTACAATTCATGATAACGAATATTACTTTAACAAAAACATATAAATGTGAACCATATTAATAGGAGTTAAGGAAAATATGAGCTTTGTCTAGACTTACTCGTGGCTTATGTAACAAGTGTTGTGTACGTTTTGGAAATAGATGCCCATCACGTGTCATCTCTCCTTTTCACATCATTCTTTCGTATAATTTATTACACAAATTCTTTAAACCCCTCTAAACAACACTATTTTGTTACACCAATTATTTTGACGTTTCAACAATATTTCGTTTATTTAACAAGACCAAGCGCACATAAACTGATTACAGGGTTCGCGGTTTTTTTATATTTATTTACTATACGCAGACGTATTCAATTTTGCCAATATGGTGGTACTTAGCGTAAACATTCGTATGACTAAAAACTATTGTTACGTATTACAGTGTATAATTGATAAATTATAATACTGGTAATTATTTACATAACATTCAATGACCTTATAGAGAAATTATAATTTTAAAAGTTGGTATGTAAACGTTATGCTAAGTGCACATCTGTGTAATTAATATTTATAACCTTATAAAAACCTGGAATGTATTTTTAGATAAAAACACGTCTGCTTATTTATATAAAAAATAAACTTTTTGTAAACAAATGTCCCACAAGGCGTTTTCAAAAATTGATAATCACCTCTCTAAAACTTATACTACAGAAAACGGTGTACCTATTTATTTATAGAGAAATATAAACATTATACAATTTTATTATAACAATTGCGAAATTTTAAAAACGTACTAAGAACAATTTATTTTTTAGAAACCTTTCACTGCTTTCTTATATACCTACCTACTAAGTATATCATATTGAACACATTCCACATAACCCACCTCACATTATATTTTAGTTTGAGTAAATGTATGCTTATAAAATTTCAAAAACATTTTATACTTTAAATATAATACGCGAATACATATCGCTTGTCCATTAGAATGGCGTTATTACTTTTTTTCACTAAGAACTATTTCACAGTTTGGAATTGAACGTCATTATTCTATTGGAGAAGTGATATTTTTAACGGTGAATATAAATTAACGTTACTAATTGAATGTGTGTAAAGATCCAACTAAATATAAATATGACTAATATAAAAGGCATGACAGTTCATAAATAACTGTTATAAACTTATAATTGATTTTAAAACATTGTACTTACGTTCATAAATGTTTCCTAGTATTATTTTACGATATAATATGTATGTGCGTGCTTCCATTATAAAGCTTGTATAGATCGTTTCATGTTTTCTAGAAGTTACTGCTAAGATAGCTTTGTACGGAACTTAGGTATATGATAACTTGATATTCACGGCCTAATTTATTGCTACGTTTTGATATCAAATACATCAATTTGTTTTGAAAATTAGAAATGCAAAACTATATTACAATGACTACCACTTCCGGTCCAAGTAATTAAAAACACTGATACAGTTGCAAACCCAAATTATACAAAAAATTAGATGGACTTAAACAGAATTCGAATACCTCTGTGTCATTCTTCTGTTCCAAACATTTATGTTTCAAACTTTACAATTTTTTATCAAAATTAATATTATTTAACTAAATAACAACTTTTAACTCCATCAATTCGCAATAAATTGCTGGATTTTACCTTCACAAAGTTTTATGAAGAAGTTTAATGAATTTGAAACCAAAACGTAGCTTTAATGTAACAATTCGTTTTTTTAATTTCTGACAGCCACAGTGAAAATGAATGTGTAAAATAGTTGTAGTTTTGTTATAAATAATATAAATTATACCTATATAACATAATATATATGTACTACCATTTCGAGCAACGTTATCCTAATCATTATCGTTGATATAAAAACGTAAATAGACATTTACCGGACAAATAAACTGTGCAGAGATCGAAACACTGTTTTTGATCTAGAAACGTGGTATTGTACAGAAAAATTAACGGAAAAAATCATTACGTATTGGGTTCTCATTAGAACATTATCGTGGGAAAATTTTAATTCTATAACTAGTGCTTTAAGTATAGACTACTTAATGTTAAACTGCTAATGGATCGGTGTTATTAAGACGCTTTATGTTGAAATTAAAGTCGTGTCGTTCGCCAGTCAACTATACAACAAACGTCTACGGCGTAGAGTACGTCTTTTTCTACTAATAGCTACTACCAGTTTAAACGTACTGCTAATGGCAATGACGATTATATCAAATATATAATATGTGTGTGTAAAAATATGTACATGTACACACAGTTTCTGTATACTGGTTTACTATGAAGGAATAATAATCGAGCTGACTCGAACTGGACTGGTATATTCCTTTAAACATTAGGCGAACGACAAATCCACAGTTAAACTTTACATAAACGAATCTGCCTGTTCATTGTGGCTGTACCTACCTAATTGTAAAAGTTTCGTGAATAGTATACATATACAACATTAATTATATTTATAGATCGCAATAGGTATAGTCGACCTGATATGAATTGAAGTTCCGTATAATAGTAATCATGTGTAATATATAATATTGTAAGCGGCTTGAATGATTTGTACTACCTAGCTATGAATAAGTTGCGCCGACCAATACAAAATGTTCAGTATACAAATAAATTGTAATATGTTTGTTAAGTATAGGAATAATTTTAAGTAACAAAAACGTTCCTTTAAATATCATACTTAGCAATAGTAGAGTTGACAGTAATTATTTTTATGGGTATTGCATTTTCACATGTGTTCTAAGCCAATAATTGTTGCGTGATAAGCGGAAATTAATTAAATATTTTTTATGCGCGATACTTGGGCAGTGGAGAATGCCGACAACATAAGTTTGATCCCTATTGTAAGTTAAACGACAAGCAAAATTCAATAACACATTTTGTCTACATCATTTTATAGATGTGCTTACAAACATTTGAATTATTAACTAAATTCAGAATAGGTAGGTACCTACAATGAAATGTCCAGAAAGTTTTTTTTACTCGAATTAATGACCATAAGACATTATGGACATTGGTAATCTTTTAAAATCCAACTGTTGTGAATTTTCAGGTACAATGGAAGAATTGTCGTATATTGAAAGATAGAAGGAATTATTTTGTAATATCCGCAATCCGCTTTTCGCGCAATTTAGGCTTAATGATATCTTAATCGACTTCGCTGAATCATGCAGTAAAATCGAAAAGGAACCGGCAAGGTCCAGCAACGAATATATTTTACTTTACAAGAATATTCTATTGTTATCGATTTTCTCCATCTGTGATTTATGTAAGCCCGAGAAAAAATGCTCAGACCTGATCATACATGATCAGGCATGGTCAGGTCTGATCATTTTGTCTCGGGAGTTTCTACATTTACATTCAACATTATTTGATTTATTTTAAATAATCCATTAATATGTATATCATTTATTTATATTTGAATATTTATAAACATAAAACAATGCAGATCAAGTAATATTTATATATACTGTTAATCAAAAACATGGAATTGAAATTATTGTATAGGCTAGTATACCAGGATATTTATATAAAGTCATTGCTACATTTGATATTTGTGTGAATGCTTTTTCGATTTAAGTGAGTTTAATGTATGCATTTACGATAAACAAAAACTTCTATATGTCTCTATTGTCTATGGAACTATATTTATAAGTACTATACTGTGGCAGGAAGTCGGCTTAACCGAGACTATTTTTTATTTTGTAGTACTTCTAATTTCTAATGCATTACTTCACACATGTACTTAGGTACCTACTGCATATTCAATGTAGATAAGAACTGAAGGTGTGAGATATTGGATGGTGTAATCACTGTGATTTATGATTATGTAAAGTTTATGTAAAGAACTGACGTGTTATAAACGATGAAACAAGTGTTGCCGCCATCTTTGTTTTATAAACAGATTTGGTATAAGGTGTCCTGAGATTATTACCCTACTGTAGAGTACCGACCATACGAATAACTGTGACTTATGCTAATTTATTTTAGTTTTATTAGCTTCAGCTCAAAAAATGTACACAACTTTTTCTTTCATAAGCCACCAAGGTGTTGCTACCAATTACATAATAATAATTTATGATGGCTTTAAAGAAAGATACCTTACAAATTGTAAAATGTTTGTTTGATAGGACAGGTAGGAAAACGAAATTTTACAATAATTAGCTAAAAGTTAAATCCAATCCAGGACGCCTTTTACTTTTGCTCGTTGAAAATATTAATATTTATTGTTATCATAGAGTACAATAAAATACTAATCTGTATAATGTAATTATAGATTTTTATAATACGAGGAGCAATGGACGTTATGTACGTTTATTTGTTTGTGTAAATAATTGTTTGAATCATACCTTTAATTGGTCATTACATCGTTTGTATTATTTATAGGCATTGGAGCATATCATGTGAATAGAGCAGATGATTAATCGAATAAATTAGAACAAAAATAGTTCAGCGTATTGTTTTATTTTCACCTGGCTTCGTTTTTGATGGTATGGGCGGGTGCTTCAGTTGTGTTCGAATCGAAAAGTTTGGAACGAGCATCAATTACTGAATTTCTGTTTGCATTTTCGGGTTTTAAGAGAACTGTACAGTCAGCTTAAACATTTCTGTTGTTGTTCGACCCTATTTATTGGTCTACTGCTGGACCGGGTCTCCTCTCATATCGAGAGGGATTTAGGCCATGG
>DWGJ01004681.1:0-11296 GCA_018246895.1 Aspitha aspitha aspitha | reverse complement strand
CTACGGCCTAAATCCCTCTCACTATGAGAGGAGACCCGGTCCAGCAGTGGACCATAAAAAGGGTCGAACAACAATACTTGTTGTATAAGTTCTGTTAGTATTCGTTAGTGTCTGCCCTATTAGCTGGAAGGAAATAAGTAATTCTGTATGTTTTTAGTTAACACATATTCTACTTTATCAGATAATAAAAAAAAAACCGGTAGCTAATCACTGAGCTTGTCACAATTACCGATATCAATTACGATAAAGCAATCTGTAATCAAACGACTTATGTATTGATAAGCGATTGAATTTAATTAACAACTAATTTGGATTTTTTTAATGATATGGTATGATTGATGGCGATCAAATGTCCATTATATAAAGGATCCGGGTCCCCCGTAACGTTCCGTGCAATACATTTAATACATACATACATACATACATACATACCGTCACACCAGGTCCCTACAGGGGTAGGCAGAAAGCAGCGAGTGCCTAATATCTGTGTCCTCACAAGCCTGCCACGCTTCGCCTGATTTCATCACTCTCTTCATGCATACACGCCGGTTTCGGAGGCTCTTACCGCCCCCATCAGCCAATTTCTGACCCATACATTTAGTACGGTATCTTCTATCACATGCGTTTTTTAGAGAGCAGGAAATGCATCTGATTCCACAAGCTTCGTGATATGATCGAACGTCTATAGAAGTTATCTTTCATTTTCTTGCTACTACAAAGTACTATTTGCAAAACTATGAGGGCATTGGAGGTAAATTGTAGCTGATATGAAGCTCGAACGCGGCATCTATGGATTATGTTTTAAGCATAGTACAATTTACATAGGGAAAGAGCGTAAAAAGCAAACATTTATATGTAACGTGGGCTTCAAACACAATAAAATATTCATTATTAATCTACGTATTAACATTGCCAACAAAAAATTCAAAGGAATGTCAAAAAACCCCTATTAACTACGCGTTACATTAAGCTAAGTTTTTGCGAAACAGCCAAATTAAAATCAATTTATCCAACTCAAAAATACAATGAATTTTTACTATGAGTTAATACTAACTAGTATAGTGTTCAAAGGTTTTCTAGTAGCATGGAATATGAAAAGCATAGAATATATAGAATTTACACGAATATTGTATGTACATACATCGTACAACGGCTATTACCACTAACCCAGTCCTGTAATTCCCGCACAAAATTACAAACCATAAATTCTGTCATGCGGTTTTGTGCATAGAAGGGCATGCGAAAGTGCAATTAGCGACACCTGTATTTTAGTGCAAAGTTATTTTACACAGAATTCTGAATGGCTGTGAAATAATTTAAATCTAAAACCGTACACATTCGCTTCAGCCTTTCAATTCCACATTGTTACTCGTAGTCCTATTAACTGACATTTTGATGTTTATTAAAATTATTACAGTACTAATTAAATTAAAATATAAAAATTGTTATCAAATTTTATTGTCTTGTATTATATGATGGAACAAACGTGTTTTTTATTTCTCTATGCAACCAAATATGATGTAAAACGAGACTAATTGAAACACTTGAAATTAACACGTTGATAATAATAATGTTTAAGTTTCCCAATAATGAATGGATGTCTTAGTTTATCAAAAATGTTAGTAATTAGTATAGCCAGACTCGAAAGCAAATCCCTTATTCTTTAATGTGTTTAGAATATAATAAATGTATAAGCATAAAATAATTCGTTTCACAATACGCACTCATTGAACCTCTGCGCTTTAGCTAAATAACTGGGGACCATTTCACACAAGGCTGTCTGATCCCAAATTAAGCAATTTAATGCCTGTGTTATGGTGACCGGACGGCTGATAAACATGCATATATGCATACGATATAGTACTTATATAGATATTTTACTACGCCCAGACACAGAACAAAAAAATGTGCTCATCACACAAATGTTTGTCCTGGGTGGGAATCGAACCTACGACCTCCGGTTTTGCAGTCAGGGTCTCTAACCACTCAACCGTGAGGTCCGTCAAGATAAACAGATCACGCTCCTTAAGCACTGTAATAGAAATCTAAAATAGGAATACACACTGAAAGATATCGAGAAACTCTGTAGAGCTCCAGTTTCAATCTAGATCTGGATTTATTCTACAAAACAAGTTATCCATTGGCAAGTAAAAACTTACGCGTGTATACCATCGAAACAGTTACTTACCGTGTAATGAAATGTACAAAATAAAAAGATAATCTCAGAAAATTGCACGTGATAATAATATATACTAATATGTATTATAAAGCTGAAGAGTTTGGTTGAACGCGCTAATCTCAGGAAGTACTGGTTCGAATTGAAAAATTATTTTTGTGTTGAATAGTCCCTTTACTGAGGAAGGCTTTAGACTATATAGCATCACGCTATAACGAATAAGGGTGGAGCAGCAACGAAAAAGTGTTCCTTTATTCTTCGTTTTTCGTGTAATTTTTGTACTAATCATAGCTTGACGATCTTAAAATATTTTTTTAATAGATTGTTCTCTAATTAACTCGGGTGAAACCGTGGGGCACAGCTAGTATGTTATATTAGATTCTTTATCACTTATCAGAAACTTTAATGATTAAATTATATCCTGCAACGGAATGTTCTTGTTATCTCTTGCTATGGTAACAGTTATTTATTGGATAAACAATGCCATATTGTTTGCGCATAACGTCCTATATCCAAAATCCCCATCAGAAAGGCAATATCGGACATAAAAAGGCATACGGAAACAATGGACTCTATTTTATTGGAGTAACAAAATGAAATCCGGTTAAAATTTTAATATCATCAAGATTGCAATGACATAATAGAAAATAGATATCCAATATGACAATTGAAGAATTTCGCAAATCTGAACAATATTGCACGTTTAATTGCAATATTTATAAGAGACTTTCAATAACATTCTGCAGACGCGTACTCGAGCTTTGATAATAAATAATTTTAGAGCTAAAGATATTGCAGGCGACGGCACTATGAAAACGATTTATCGCTCGAAACTTTTAGACAATTTTTAATATAATTTTGTGCATGAAAGTTCTGGAAGATTAACAATGTTAGCAACGATAAGTGCAAGAGAGAATATTGCTTATCAATTTTCCGCGCTCCAATTAATTCATACCCAGTCATCCTGATATTGTTAGATAGCAAAAATATTTTAATTAAGGTAATCTAGAACTTAGTGGTTTGAAATTCAGCCCCCTACTAAGGGGGGACTGGGTTCATATCCTGGCTGGCCCCTCTGACTCGCTACGTGCGTTTTATAACTTAAAAGTTTAAATATAACGCTATTTATTTAAAGGAAACCATCGTGAGGAAACCTGGAGTGAGGAAACCATATTTGGAGTGTGTTATAAAAAACTTTATAATGTTTCTGAGATGTGTGTAGTATATTCGCAGGAAAGGTACAATAATAAAAGTAATGGAGACTTATAACATGTAATTTGATGAAATGAAATGTCTTCTATCACCTTGGTCTGCCAGTAGCACTCACTAATTATACTGAAGTGCCAAATTTAAACAATTCTTGTATTTATATGATGAATTAGCATGAAAACTCGTAAGATTATATAAGTAACGTGTTTTAATAACAGTGTCATAAAAACTACGATTAAACTATAGCTCGTGGAAGCCATTGACAATTTCCTGTAAGTTATTACGATGGGCATCGCGCGAATCCGAAGCGATTTCCAACGTCGAGTTACATAAGTAAATGCTTGATTGCCATCGTTTATCTGATTTATGTTGCTATTAGTTTCTGGTTTTATTGACTTCAGTATAGATACTCAGAAGTCGTTGGGGTACTTTACCAAATTCTCTTTTTAATAACGCATTTGTTTTAAGAACAATAACAAACGACTGTACAGCATCACTCAATGTCTTTATTGTTTGCGTTATTCAGAATCAGTGACTAATCCGTTGGTGTTGTGGTTAGTGACACCGACAGCTGAGGTTATGGGTTCGATTCCTACTCAGGACAAACATTGTGTGATTAATCGTTTGTATGTATGTCTGTTTAAAATAGCACAGGCTCTGTCTAATATGAATTCAGATATGTGAAAATGTTCCATAATATTATTACTATTAAAATTTATTAAAACACGACACTATACCTAGTTCATTTAATAAAAATCGTCCGGATGTTAACATGATTTAAATAACCATCCGAATAAAAATGCAGATGTTCCAATACAACATTTCGGCTCACTGAAATTCATATCAAATTCGAGGGAATTATTTTTAACAATTAAAAAATGTGCCGAAAAAGGAGGCGTTTGCCGTTTAAAAAGATTTAAAATGGCGTTTGCGAGCAGAAACCCTGACAAAGTAAAAATGTACGGCGGGGAGAAGGTTTTACGAGAACAGTCGTCAACTTTTGCGGACGAATAAAGTAACCGCATTGTGAGTGTCGATGACAAAGAAAACGTACTAACAATGTAAAAGTTTAATGAATGTCTACGAAATATAAATTATATCTCTTCTGTAGCATAAAGCCCTTTCAATTCCTGTTATACGCGAAGACTCGCATCAAATATGTACATGAACAAGCAAGTACTTAACGTTAAAACTAATATAGAAATTGATATGGCATTTGAATCACTACATAACAGTTTTGATATCAGTAAGTGGTACTACTACACTTCAATCATCAAGTTGTAATACCAACTAGTGACTTCGATAACTAACGTAACACGAATAGTTTTAAGTAATTCTAACAACGTAGTGAACTATTCGGCATGAATTACTCAAGTTTGAAGTCAATTACAGGTGAGTGGAGGTGAAGTTTTGAGTGCGTTATGCGGCTGCGACATGCGTCTTATATATTGTTGAATTGAAAACTTCTATAACGGCGTTACACGATTTGGGGTAGAGAAAAAATATATGGGTGCGTGTAACAACACGATGCGATTAACTCAAAAATTACTGAATCGTTTTTAAAATTTCTTTCACCTTTATAACGCTACATTATCTGTGGTGATCCAATCCAAATCCAATAAATCCCAATGTAGTAGTTAGCTTTAATATGTGTTTAAAAATGAAAGAACTCATATATTATAATAGTGGCACCCGCTTTGGTTAGTATTTTTATACACATTTTGTAAACAATATACTGTACACTATATACTTTTTGTAACAATAAAATAAAGCCACTCGCTATAACATCCGCTGCCAGTGAAAGTACTTTGAAAATAAGTCGAACGGTTTCGGAGATTATTCAAAACTAACAAACAAACGGACAAAAGTTTTAAAAATCGTTTCGGTTGTTGTAAGTTCTATGGCTACCTTCATACAAATGTAGAAAAATGTATTTACCTAATTACTACGCGTCCAACCAAAAAACGTATTGAAAAGTTTTTAATTTAAAATTACAAAATGAAATTAATTTCTATTAACACGCTTTTTTGCAATCACATTATTATGAGCAGCATTCGCATCAAGCCGCAATCGCAGTCCGCAGAGTGTACAATACGAAATAGGGCACTATATCAATTAGTAGGTTAACATGAGAGCAATTAAACCATAAATGTGTTTCAAAGACGATTATAGAGGTACATAGTACGATTTTCGCCCTTAGGTTATTTACCTACAATATTAAATTTAAGGAGAATTCTCGTGTGAATATCTGTAATAATATGACATGTATATTACAATTACAGTAATTTGTATATTAGTGTACGATTAGATATAATAAGTAAAAAAATATATTACGATTTAAAATGTTATCGTACCTACTACATATAAGGAATGTTGATATTGTAGGTGGGTAGGTAGGTAACTACTCGTAACTACACTTTGTGTGCTCAGTTTCAGCTTCTAAGGTTTCGAAAATAGTATCTTAAAAGGAATTACATTTAGGCGTCAGGGATAACATGTCTACACCCGCTTTTTTTCGTTCAGCGATCTCTAATAGCAATTGAGGACTATTTTCTAGGATTTTTTACACGTGAACAAATCGAAACATCTCTTTGCCATTGCTATCACGGCTGTCACTCGGCCTTTGAGCGTTAGAAAGTAATATATCGGACCGTATGATTTAAAAAAAAAACATATGTACTCTGAGCTGAAAAGAAGAAACTTTGGTACCTTTCGTGGAACTAGAGATGGGGCGGGTACAAGTTATGCCGAGTAACCGAATACCGAGCTTTACACGGTTCGATTTTATCATGCCTATTATTCGGCCGAGTTACTCTGTATTGCTTTATGCAGGTTTACGCAGTCTTATTTGGGGTTGACGACCTATACATAAACTGCGTGACCACAGAAACTTTACATGTAGGTACATTACAGTACATTACATTAACGAGTAGTAAAACAATCGCTGCTATGCCGGGTACCTAATTTTAAAAGATTACTCGACCCATTATTTTCTGAAAACAAACAATTTTGTCTGATCTGCGGCCAATCTTTAAAGAAATCTTTTCTTTATTTATTGATGATTAACATTGACATTTCTATCGCTCCAATGTTGGATACTAGTCTCCTGTTGAGTAAGCGAGTCAAACAAATGTAATTCTAAACTATATTGAGATGTGTCGTATCTTAGTGTGTCTGGTTACCCTTCGCAACGGAACACAATAATGCAACCAGCTTTAAAAGATCGATTTAAGTAGTTCTAAGTTTAATTATAAAACTTGAAAACTTCATCACTGGAGTATTAATATATGTGAACGAAAGCATTTTACTACAGATATCAAATGGGATACAGTTTAAATTTTACTAGTATACCGGTAAATCGAAGAATACTTTGTTCCGTTGCTCAAAGCGAACAATATGCAGACATTTCTTGGAGTTGCCTGCAATCAGCTTGCAATAGAAAAAATTTCAAGTGAAGCGAAATGATGTAAACCCAAGCGGAAATCTCATTTACTTTGTTGGGAATGGAGATTGTTTTGCAGTGAACGTTACTTACAAAACAATACAGATATTGCATAAGCATAGCTCTAGCATAAATCCTCTTCTAAGTATGTAAATAATGTTTAACGTGATTCTCCTATGCATATAAGACTGTGTATACAACATATATGTAGGTCTGTATAGAACAACTATAAAGCCTAAAAGTCATTCAAATGTGCACTAGGTACTACAAGATTCAATCTACCTGGCTTACTTTCCCCATAAAAATTTTTTGTCCATTCATTACGCAAACATGCATTGATATAGACAATACACGAGGTATAGACAATATAGTGATTGTAACTTATTTTTAAATTAACACTCAGTAAAAAATATCTCGACGAGTTTTTCCATATTCATTAGCTTCATACGCAATATCTCAGTAAAAACTATGCAACCACGACACGATTACCTAATTATATTGTTATTAAAAAAACCTGTGTGGATGTGACCTCTCTTGAATACAGCTATACGAATTAGGTATATTGACGGAAACCTGAAATAAATAATATCTTGTACCATTATAGGTAAACCGTTAGACCCTAAACTAGGAAGCCTATACGGAAGTCTAAGTCAGAAACCCGATAAACTGCAAATACAAATACGTATTTTTCCGCTTTTTATACCTTTTTTTGGGTTTTTATTTTGTTGTATACGGTTGTATATCTTAGAAATGTTAATACATACTTCTATCTTTTCTAATACATAGCTAAATTTATACTTGTATACAGACAGGGAAAATTTACTTGTGCCGCTTTTAGTAAATAATTGTCTTGAATGGGAATACAACCCACGACCCTTGGACCAGCCGACAGGTCTACACAAGAGGCCAGTCTAACTTTACCACAAATTTTCTCTTATTAACTTGTTATTTTTATGACTCAAAGCGGGGGAAGTTTATCTTTTAGAGCCTGAAGCATATTTCACTGAACGGAGCGCTTTCAACAGAAATTTAAAGATGATTATTATACTTACACTATTTTCATCTTTTTAACTTACCTCAAATAAAAAGTGTTAAAAAAACAAACATATGAATAACATTTTTTTAAGAATTAAAAATCTGTAAAATGATAAAGACGGCCAGGTTAAAACTATGAGGCTGTGTGACGATTGTGATGATATTAGAATATGCGAAAGAAATCCTTAGCCCTCTGCCTATACATATTGGAAATAGTCGTGACTGTATTTACGAGTATAACGGAAACGCCTACGAGTGTCAAGTGATGAAAGGTCGTTGGAGACATATTTTCATTAGCACTGTTATTGTCCTAACAGTTGTTAAATTGCGCGGAGGACTTTGTTTCGATTCGAAATATTGTAAGACAATTTCAGTTTAGTGAACCGGGCTCGTGAAAGAATTTAAAGTGCAAATTGAAATTACAAACTTTTCAAACGTACATTTAATAGGCATCTACTTGACAAGTCTGATATCAGTCGAATAATGATAATAATTAACTCAAAGTATGTGTTATACAGACACTAATAATAACATTTTATGCCATACCTGGCACTTTACAAAAATAAATGAAGCTCTAGCTTGTAATTTACATGAGATCTGTACCGCATAGGTTGACATATACATAGTAATACGCCGATATGCCTATTTACAGACATGTTGGCGTCTAAATAACACCGCAGGGTACAGCTAGTAAGAAATAAAAAAAGAAATTTAAAAAAACCTTCCGAAACTAAATAAGCTATAAATAATATTTCCAATATCGGCTTTCCTAAAATAAGACACAAGTCGATAAAAGGCTGAATATTTTAATACGCTTCAATCGATGACAGACTTTGGTTCACACCAATACGTCTTCCGGGATCCGCAACCTTTTTGTGATCTATTCACTAATTCGTTTCTTTATTGATAGGTACTCTTTATTTGTAGTTAAAGAAAAGATATATATATCATACTAACTGTGCCCACTGCTTCGCTCGTGTGGAAATCAATATTTTCAGGTTTTTGCAACATTTGTCATTGCTGCTCCACTCCTATTAGTCATAGCGTGATGTTACATAGCCTTTCTCAATAAATGGATTCGACACAAAAATATTTTTTCAATTCGAACCAGTACATCCTCAGATTAGCGCGTTCAGACAAACAAACTCTTCAGTTTTATAATACCTATTAAAACTATAGATTTACATACGAGCTATAAAAAATCTGGTTTATCTTTAGGCAAATGGTCTGTTCCAAGCTACCGTCGCAAACAGACAAACTACATCAGTATACAAAAAAATATGTATCGGAAATAGGCCAGATGCCGCATCTTCCGGTATGTGACCCGAAAAATTATTTCAACTTCCGACAAAACGATCGCTGAGCCCTGTAAATAATACAACAACGACTCTAGACATACAAGCTACCGGTATCAATCACTTTTATATCAAAGAACAATCTACTGCCTAAAGGTTGCGTGACCACTGTTTTACATAATTCATATGGACATGTCACGGAGGCGACTCGAAAATAGACAGGAAAGCTGTATTGAAATATTCCGACAGTACTTGTCGTATCTTGATAGAGTAAGGTATATAATTCTATCATAATTAATATAATAACTGGGGACAATTCGAGACACGGCTATCTGATCCCAAATTAGACAATTTAATGCCTATGTTATGGTAACCGAACAGCTGATAAATATACTTAATATACATACAATATGGTACTTATATACATATTTGTATTACACCCAGACACAAAATAAACATAAGTGCTCATCACACAAATGTTTATCTTGGATGGGAATCGAACCCGACCTCCAGTATTGCAGTCAGGGTCTCTATTTTATGTAAATGTTTTTGACTAATAGATGTTGTTTTGTTAAGATAATAGTTTGGTTATATTTTACCTTTATAACCATCATATAATTTGAACTGTATATACCATCACGCCAGGTCCATGACGGGGTACGCAGAAAACACCGAGTGCCGAATATCTATTACCATGAACTACAAACTAAATAAAACAGCAATATGGGATTATATCAATAATAACTTACATTAAACATGTTTAAAAAGAACAGCAAACGATTACATAACCTACATACTAGTGTTTGAACGCATGTAAGTGGTGTAGTACATACATATGTGTTGTACATACCAGCAACTATCAGCAGGAAATTGAGCCGTCACGTTCGAGGATGTCTTGGGACCGTTCATTGAATCCAGAGCTAACCGGAAACGAATAGACTGAATTACAGCATGAATGAATGTAAAATGCTCACGTTCATTTTGTTTTCTTAATTTTCACGCTACTTGCGATTCAGTCCATTTTTTAAACTTTATTTAGATATTATTTTTACTATACCATAATCCGGTCCCTAACGGGGTTATGAACAACCGGATCTACGTCATTTCAGTTTGAAGAGTAAGTACCAGAGATACTTAATATTAATAATAGTAATCGCGGTACCCATTTAGAATTAGATATTTTACGTTTTTCCCTTCTGTACCTACGTAAAACAATAATAAAGAGGTACCGATACAGCTAATTCTATACACAAAAATTTTACACAAACAAAACTATGCACAAAAATAAAATACCAAACCCAACTTTCAAACACAAAATGCGAGCACATTGAAAAGGTTGTATTTCTAAAGAATTGTACCTTGACATCAAGACTGTATTCAAACTCGACCCATCATTCCGCGCTACACAAAGTAACGATAATGTGATTCTTTATTGTACCTTCTTGGTAAAATGAAAAATAGTAGACAAATGACGAAGCGAATTTCTAGTCGAATTTCCAACTCATTCGAGTCGCTTTACTTGAAAAGCTATTTAGTTTTATGTCACCCTTAACTCTTAACGTATTCTGGTACTAGGAAAATACTCGTCGGATAATGTGTTATTTCCCAAGTTTCGATAATGTATTAAGTTTAAGTAGCCAAGCAGTCGTTTTGCTTGCAGGTCGAGATAATGCTGTAAAGTTTAAATGGACTTTTTCGGTATTCGTCAGTTATCTTTTTCATTCTGTTCGTTAATACTTTATCTATTTTTACCGACATAAAATACCAAGTCTTGAGTTCAGCGTCTATAAAATATGTATCCATATTTCTATCACTTTGTTCCGTTATAATAATGCTACTGAAGACATTTGTGCACAAATCACACCAACCGTCTTTTTTCATCGAAAGAGACAAGACAACGATTGATGTTAAATTCAAAAGAGCTTTCTTGTTCTTTCACGAGTTGTCCTCCATTTTTATGGATCGTTAAAATTCCAGCTTTGAAATCAAATTCCTTCTCGTCTCCACATATAATATTAGGTATAAGATATTAAAATAATATAATGATAGACTGACTGGCCTGGTGGTCGAGTGGTTAGAGACCCTGACTGCAAAACCGGAGGTCGTGGGTTCGATTCCCACCCAGGACAAACATTTGTG
>DWGJ01004680.1:0-11298 GCA_018246895.1 Aspitha aspitha aspitha | reverse complement strand
TAATGTACTTTATAAGCATTATTATTGAAAAATATTAGCGTTCTGCACTTCTCCTACTCATAAACTATAAGTGTGCCGAATTTCATACTTCTCCGTGCGCCCAATTTTCGTAAAAAGGGGTCCAAAGTTTTCGCTTCACGTATTAATATATAGATGTTTCATTACCATCCTTAACATAAATGATTTATGATAAGGATAGAGAATAAAATTTGTATAAATGGCGGTAAGCAATAGAATTTATAGCTAACAATTATTTAAGGTCAAATCTTCGGCATTTATATATATTTTATCATTCAATAATATGATAAGTAAATTAATGCGATGTCGAAAATAGCAATTATATCAATTTAAATATTATTTCATGTCAAACGAGACTAATCGATTAATTTGTTTAAATCTTTGCACACCGTGGGAGACTCGTAAAAAATGTGACCCGCGATTTTTTATGTAATTAAAAAAAACTAATTTCACGGTTTCGTATGTCGTACGAATAAATTATAACTGCTAATTAATATGTTCATTATGCAAAGCAGTTTTTTTTCTGTCCCCCGCCGTATTGTTGAGATTTCATTTGGTATAAAAAGTCCCCTTAAAAAATGTTACCCTCATTCTACTCTTTATTTCCAATTCATCGATGTATTTTCATTTTTATTGACGATTACATTAGCTACACAATTTTACAAAATATACATACGAGTAGGTATATATTTGAAAGAGAAACATGTTTCAATTGATTTATTATAATATTGTTTTGAGACTTTTGTAATTATTGTACCATCACATTTATGCGGTTTATATACATAGATGGGGAATGGGCTGTTATATTACTTGTTTTTAAATTAAAATATATATCAACTCCGCCTATATACAGCACAGCACTGTGGTAGACAAAACCTCCAGACTTTCTGCAATTGCAAACGAGGCCCAGCCTCAACGATGGGATACAAAAATTGATGATAGTATAACAAATAAGGCAGTGTATTAGAAATATAAAAATACGCATGTTCATCTCAATGCATCAACGTTTTGATAACTAATTTATTAATTTTAATCAAACGGGTATTCCCCTAAAACTGAATTACGAAAACACAAACAGTCACCGATTATCATAGCAAACAAACAGGGTACTTGGCAACAACAGTATAATCCTGCCAAATCCGACCATAACGCATTGTTAACCCTGAGAATACAAGAGGGGTCTGCGAGACCTCGCGCCATAACTAACCCTATTAAAAAGTGGCTCCAACCCTTCGGTATTAATGTAGCATAAAATTAACCCGCGCGTCACGCCCGGTGCGTGCAATGTTTTAAGTACGACGTTGTCGTAAGGAGAATTTTGGGGCCTGGTCACTTTTTGCTCCACTCTAAATGTACCGTGTCTGCTCTTGGTCATAAAGGTAATAAAATTGCCCGGGCATTACAGTCCACGTTGCGTTTTATAGGGTTAAATATAAATGTTGTGTCGGCCTTACAACGAGATTGGACGACGAGAACGAACGATGAAGATATAAACATAGGAAGTGCAAGTTAATTCCACTTACTCGTAAATGAGAAGATTAAACGCTATTTTAGTGGTCAACACAGACGCATCAGTGATAAAATTTAATCATACGCTATAAAACAATAATTTACGATCGACCATCATATCGCAACATTCATAGTTTTCACATTGACGAATGTTGTCTATGTTCTATTATGTGCCAAATTGTTTAAGTATTACCTATTTTTTAACGCGACAACAAAATATTGATTGACCTATTTAATAATGAAAAACAGCTTTACTGAGTATCTGAGCATCTAGTGACTAGTGGAAAAACTATTAGTCAAATATTTACTAACAGACCGAAAAAATCAATTAAAACAAAGCTGAAAATAAAAAATGGCACTTGGAAATGAAAAGCAAAATGACTGGAGTTGATAAAAATAATTGCCAGAGATCATGCATTGCGCCTGAGATGATGATGATATTGACAGTGATGAAGTGATGAAGATGAATCTTTTAAAACCGCTTGCATAGTTTTAGACAATATTTTCAACAGAGAGATTTTCACCACGTGCATTTTTAAAGCTAGATAAGTATTTGCAAACAATTCTAAACGCTAGAAATATGTGAAATTTAACAAACATAATACCAGTTAGGTCAATTTTCGTGATCTTCGGGCAAATATCAGAGTGGGAACTTAATTATTTCATACGAGTGTCTCCGAAGGGCTGGCGATAATGGCCCTCATAAATCGTGCCGCAAGTTGCGTTATAAGATAATGCGGCAACTGTGTACGTCGAATAGTAGGTTAGTTAGTTCCTTTATACATTTACGACGGCCGACCATTCATCTAATTCAGTTGACAGTATGCATTCGATTTAAGTAGTCTACTCGCGGCGTAAACAAGCGGGCAAGAGGTCACATAGGTAAATGTAGCGTGTTTTTTAATTGCAGATAATAATTTGACGTTTCCAGTGTTGCAAGTTTTTAACTATAGCTGAATAGTGATTCGAGTGAGTCGAAAATATTTACACTTACCATTTGTTTTACAAATTTTAGTGTAATGCGCATTTTGTTTTTTATTTTTTAAACTGTTAGTTTTGTATTTAACACAAGTACTTTTTTGTGATATTCTGTTATTTTTTAAAAACAGCTTTTTAAATAAATCATTATCTAGTAATTGAGGAATTCCTTTACAGATTGCAGATTCGTTTATTTTAGACATTAAAGTAAAGATTCGTTGTTAGACTTTTGCGACGATATAGATAGTTGAACAACACTAATTTGATATGTCATTTTAAAACTTAAGAAGAACATAAATTATAAAAGTGCTTAGCGACAAGATGTCGCTAAGCACTTTTATATAAAATAACTAAATGCGTGACTGCGAGCTTAGCTAAAAAGAGGTCAACAAAAACAGAAAACATGTATGTACAGTGTAAAGAAGTCAATTTCTCTGCCTATTCCTTCCGTTCATTCACTCTACGTTAGATACCTCTGCATTTCGCTCGCATTATCTGCGAAGAGGGTCCCTTGGCGCCAATAACTCACGGCGCCCCAATCTGTGCTCACTGAGTCTGCTTACGACAATCATAGTTGTGTTTGTATGTTGTTTGCTACTGGCAATATTTAGCAAGACTTCTCTGACACACGTTTTGACGACTATCTTTTGTTCCTTTCTGTCATATTATGAAAGGCTTGAAACGGATGAGACAAAACGTGTGCTTGCCGAATCTGCGGTATTGAACGTTGATGACTAGGAGATTAGAATATTTGCAGTTTTAAGCCTTACATATATGTATTTATACAAATCTTTTGGAAATATTCACGATTTATATGTGAACATATATGATTTAAACACGGTCTTTTCTATTTGTAGAACACCGGTATTGTTTTAATAAACTTAATTTTACTCCTATTTCTTTGATAAGTTTACAGTTAATGTAGCAAAAATTTGAAAGTTTTACAATGAAGGTCTTGGCCTGACCAAGCCAGATATTAAAATATCAATTTGTCAAACACTTGAGGCAAATTAGTTTGTAATTCGTATTTGACAGATACATATTTGAATCCATATTTCATTTAATTATCACGTATTCTAATAAAAACGTATAGTCCATTCTTAATTATTATTTGCTGTTGTGTATTTTATAGAAATATCCCGTATTCTGGTACCAGTGTATTCGAACGAATTCCCCCGAGAGTAATCCCCTAACAATTATTGCCACTGCATAATTGTGTTGTGAGTTCGTCTCTGCAGTATTAATCTATATTAGCTTTTGTATAACTGGTTGAAACTCATTGTTAAGCCGGCTCGAAGGACCAACAGTTGTATTGTAAATTGACAGTTACTGACAGATATCGATATCTCAGACTTTGGCTAGTTATCATTATTGTGAATTTATTTTGACGGAACTTTGAATCAAATTGACCTGATAGATTTATGAGTTTAAAAGTAATACAGCCCGGTTTTGTTTGATATAACAATCTTTGGTGCTGTTAATGACTTAGTTTCGTAAATTCATTAATTTTCTATCTTATTGCTTAGGATATATGTAATAACTTGTACAATATAAAACACCTTTAACTAAGATAATTTCCAGTGACATAAAGATTTAAATTACGAACGATATAGAACATGGAATCCTATTACCTTTTTATCACAGATATTCAGACTGATAAACCAGGGCATGGACATCTACATAGTGATATCGATATTTATGCTAATTATACAATATTAATATCCTATTGCTCCTATTGCAGCGAACACAAAACGAAGAGTGAAGCGGAACGCGTAATGTACATCGATTGTATCTCTCTGAACGCCGCGGGCGCTGCGCTCGCTCCCAAAGTAAAACGGTTCCAGCGTTCGAAATATTAACCCGCACTTCGAAATGTACCTATTTTGTGTTCGACCATCATCATGAGTCATATTAATGCTGCTCGGTACATATCTGTCTGCTCAATGAACAATGTTATTTTTCAGCGATTTTTATTAATAAATAAGCTGTTTAGCGCATTCGGTCTGTAATCAAAACGGTTATTGTCGCTTGCCGAGATAAGTTCACCCGTTGAGAATGTACGTCGGTAAATGCATCTAAAATTAAAATTTTAATGATAACAAAAGTTTGAGTCTTGTTTGCTTTCTCAAAAGCTTCATTGTAGAATTAAAATATATAACTGTAGCTATGACGTACCTTTTCTAAAATCCCGCCATTGGTTGCTAATCTAAAGGATATGTTTTATATGTGAAGTTTACTGCACTAATATGTATCGCCGTTAATTCATAACATTATACTTATATGTAGGCGCTTGTTGTAATGTTTATTTTGAAATGGCGGTGAAATTTTCCTCAATGTTCGTTATTCAATCGTGTGTTGCGCGTTTATGCCGGCACATTACACAAATTCAATTAAAGCTGAGCGAAGTTTACTTCGGAGAATCGTTTAGCTTGGCATTCTTAATGGACTCACTTTTATAGTGATGTCTTCATCTTGATAAACAGGGGTGTACTCGCGGTGGACGCGAGAGAACAAAGTTGATAGCAACCCAGCGTCGGGTAGGAAATAAGACGTTATATTAACTAGTTCTTTTTGAGAATGCGTTAGACTTCCATTTGACGCATGTGTAATTATAATTAAGTTGAAGATGAATACATAATTTTGGGCGTGCTAATTGTCATAAGATTTTATGTAGAGTCGCGCCTACTCTCACCTAATCGCAACTCATGACCATATTTTTGTTTTTTGCCCAAATGCAAATACAACAGAAACGTTCGAAAACATACATAGTACATGATAGTTTTAATAAAACAATAAAATAACTTTTTGGGAGAAAAATAATTTTTGTTTATTTCAAATGTCCCGTTTCAATGTTTAACGTTTCGTATAATAAAGTTTAATGAATGAAAATTATAAAAAATGTAATGTAATATTTCAAAACGCATTTTAACAAAAGCGTGAATCCGTCCCTGGCGGGCGTGTCAGCCGCGGCATATAGGTGCCTATTTTGCTTCAAAATTATGACTTTATTATTGGCGGTGATTTTGGAAATTAATTTCCCGGGATCGGAACAAAATTGCGGACGGCGGGCGTCGTGCAACTCCCTTAGCGGAATTTTTATGTGTATTTTACCAATGGACGTATAATCATACATTAATATCAGTCAGATCGGTGCATTGGGAGGCAGATAAGTGGCCGTAACATTCGGGTCATGGGGACGTACGACGGGCGACAGTATTCATAATGACTCATAAGATATAATAATGCTAATGGCCTCTTGGTGCAGTAGCTAGTGACCCGAAGATGTTGGGTTCGAATCCCACTCAGGACAAATATTAGTGTGGTGAGTATGATTTGCTGCTTGTAAAATTATCATAGATAAGTATTTATTTAGAAATTTGTATTTATATTTTAATAGCTGCCTGATTGGATACTTACAACTGCGACTCCGCTTAATTCAGGATTAAATGACCGTAACAATCGAAACAAAATTGTTGAAATTAAATACTAATAAAACGATTTTACAAACTCAGTGAGTGTTTTATAGCAGTCAGATAAACTACTTAAGTGGCGAGAACATATTCAATTGATATATATGATAGAAGAATCAATAAAACAATAACTACTTATCTAGGTGTTATCATCATAGATATGTCTAATATGTTTTATTAATAATTTAAAAAAAAAATGTTTAACGTCAGTTAAAATTAATCTAATGCATAGACGTAAAATTTAATTCGTACATATATATCATAATGATATACATACATAAATGCAGAATTGTTACGTTATAATATTAAAAGTTTAACATCTCTGCTATGTATATAGGTATAAGTAACTCTACTTCAAGTCAAATACATTCTAAGTGGTGTAGTCAAGATTGTAATCGTGAACGTAATAATTAAGGGTATTTATAACATTTTACAATGTGAATCCACAATATCAAATTATCTACAATCATCTGTGAAATTACCCTTAAATTATAATTTGTACTTAATGAATATTCTCTACCACGATATTGTACCTAATTGCTTACTCAGAACACGAGTAACCTAAGTAAATATTTCGACTTAAATACACCAACAAAATGGTCTCAATTCGAATCACGTTCTATAATCGTAATCTATATTTAGCACAAAAATTAAGTCTCTTCAACGAATTGCACGATTTGCACCCAATAAAAACCCGTCCAAAGATAAGACCTTAAATGTGAGACGTTTCCTTATTTTTGTAAATAATTATCTACTTCACAACTTTCGGTAATGCACATAGTGATTACATGTGTGAAAATCGATTTCATTACAAATTCAAATTCACACGAAATTCGTTCAAATCCAATCCTACTACCAACTGTTTCAGCGCTTTTCAAAGTGTAGCTCGCAACCCGCTAGAAAGGAACTTGAAAAATAGATGCATCGACCTACAGAGCCCATGTTAATCTGAAATGACAAAAAATAGACGAAAAATGCCTCCTTCTCTTTAAAAGCAATGTCAGGGAATAGTTTTTCAAAACAATCTTTTCATTTTCGCATTTTTCTCAGCAAACTCTTTTATTTGATCACCGTGTCATGTGACTGCTTAAAAAATAATCGGTACGGGTTCCGAATTTGGCAGAGCCTAAGAGGTGGGCTGTGGTCTGGTCAACTTTGGGAACCACTGCGCTATATGGACGAGAAGTCCGTAATTTGCACACAACGTGTTACATTTCAGGACTCGTTTTAATTGTTTCTCGGGAAAGGCATCACGGCCGCTTAGTGTGAAACTTTTGGTCGTGAATTACGTTCCGAGCGGTCGCAGGCTGTACTTACGTCGTTACAACGGTACCACATTACGAGAAGCATACAGAGCTTCGCACCCGACCCGCCCCGCCTGTCCCTCCCTCGATTGATTCTCGGAACGATACAATTATAAAGCAATACGCTTCGATTGAGTTATTGAAGTTATAACTGCAATTTTTTTTTATAGATACAAATCGTCTCTTACTCCTGCAGATTTAAAGTAATTAAGCTCACGTAGAATGTAAACTATTATAGATAGGTACAAATAAGTAGTGATAACCTAGTGGTTTTAATGTCAATCTCGTGGTTCGGGGTCTGGGTTCATCCTCTGTCATTACATTACCTCTGTCATTGTCAAAGGATTACTAAGTACATACCTATTTTCAGGACTACAAAGGAATCTCAATCTAATTACGATCGTAATAATACGACCTTTATTTAATGCGGTGAAATAATAACATGTATTATTGAGTTAAGGAATTTTACATTTTAATTGAAATTTTATACTAAGCTCGGGTACTGGATAAGTTGATTCATTAGATACTAGTAAATTCTGTTATATACACCACATAGTAGAAAATAAGCTCTATGTCGTTAGTAATAAGGTTCAAACGATGCGGAATGTCCCAGTGAACGTTGGTAATAAATTACTCAACATTAGAAACCCAACCCTTTGCTCTATCACTCACACGGATCTGATACTACCGCCCTGAGCAAGTTGTACTTTGATGTTAAACTATGTAATATCGCCGTTAATACTTTGTAATGCCACACTTTAATGTTACAAAGCCTCCAGCACGCGAAATGTTAAATTGGTCGAATACCAAATGTAGGGTACGCGTATATTTCGATACTAGCCGCGCCCGCAACTTCGCTCAAATTCAAATTCAAATTCATTTATTCATTATAAGGTATATATATACATTCAATGAAGGTCATGTTATAGTCATCGTACTTCGGCTTTGCGCCCCTCAGGCTATAGTAGACCGGGAGAAAAAAGCCTTCGAAAAAAAACTCCCAACACTCTTTTAAATAACAAATTTGGAATAATGTTAGCCATGTTGCAGTATGGCTACAGTACGCTCGCGTGGAAATCAATATTTTCCCATTTTCGCAACGGTTGTCATTGCTGCTCCACTCCTATTAGTCACACCGTGATGTTATATAGACTGATTTCCTCAATAAATGGACTATTCAACACAAAAATATTTTTTTAATTGGAACCAGCAGTTCCTGAGATTTGCGCGTTCAACCAAACAAACTCTTCAGCTTTATAATATTAGTATAGAAGTATAGATTATTATACTTACGATATACGCCACTCACAAATTGGACGTTACGAACGGCCACAAATATTGTTTTACATTTTATTTATGTATTTCTAAACGTACGATTGTAATTGTATGTATGAGTGTTACCTGCATAGTACACGAGTGGCTATAAACGTACTTATGACATATAAATTTAGAAATTGCTAAATTGGGTCGCGTCGGTTGTTATTGTTAGCATTTTTACGTATCAATATTGGACACGTGTACCTTCTGCAAGTGCAGGAAATCATGGAAACTTGAAAATCCTAAGTCTGTTAGAGAACTAAAGCATAAATACGCCGTAGTAGGCAAAATATGGAGTGATCTAACAATTCTATTACATCTTTAAATGTACCCATATTTGTGCAAATAAATGCCTTTGTCTTTGTAAAAAAAAGTCTGCCTAACCACACGTGGTCAGTGTAGGCTAAGCTATTCTTAGGCCACATGTTTTATCTGTGAATAGAAAAGTACGTTTTGTCTATGATAACGCGACAAAAATAGAGACTGCAGAAGATTCAGCGCACCGTTTGTCCTCTGTAACTGTCTAATATTTTTATTTTATTCATAGAAATAGTATCGTCGCACGACATTCCACCGGAATTAAATGCTTCGATTCAATAAAAGCCATTTTATTCGCGATGCCTTTTATATTTCTATTACAAACAGCATGAAGGGGATTTGATACACGGAGTTAGTGCGCCAGTTCCTCGCGAATGTACGTTATTTATTGCCATATTTGACGAGATACGATCTTTATGAGTGTTGGCTGTGATTAATCTGAATATTTTATTTTCTCTTATCCTATTGGTTATTGATTTATTGGTATTTTTATTAACTATTAATTGTTAATAAACAAATTGTATTGTTGCAATGGAATCAATGTTACAAAATGTTAAGGAAACTTGGCCATTATGCCTGGTAAAAATAATCGAATGTAACTTCAAAAAATTAAATTGAAATGTACCTACTTGACTATGATTTAAAACGAAATATACTAAGGTGAAAAAACAGACAAATGTTACACGCCCAATTAAGTCACCGCGTAAAAAATAAACATGACATTAATTTAAGCGTTCAAAGCGGTCACTTATCTAAATCATTATTCACTGAAACAAAACAAAGTAGAATTATTAACTACGCGAATTTATTAACTGAGTTATACAACCCTCAAATAGATACTTAGTAAGTCCCCCCGCCTCCTCCCCTGTGACATTAAAACATTGAGGCAGACTAAATTAAAGCGCGCCAAAACTGTTGTCTGTGGGCCCAAGGCGGTCGTTTGTTTTAATACAATAACCATAGTCATCTCTTTCACTCCCCTCATTAGGGATGTGTTGCTGTCACGCTTACACATTCGTAATTTAGATCCTCTCTTAAGGCGACAGCGTGTATTGGTTAGAATTATGGCATTTGTTTGAGGATTACGAAATTCAGTTGCTGCACACTTTTGATTTAATTCATTTAACAAAAACATTATTACTTATTACAATACACATGAAGATTGTCTAATTTTTTATACTTTTTATCTAATGCGCGAATACTAAATTTAATAATCGTCAAAAAATGTTAGGTAGATATAGGAAATACCTATCATTTGTCATTATTTACAAGTGAATGTTTTTAATGATTCATCAATTTATTTGGTATCCCTCAATGTTCTTACAACGTAATCATACTTACATCAATTTGTTAATTAAAACTCGCTGCATGGCGACAATTTCAGCGGACAACAGCACAGAAGCGCGTTCCTCTTAATCACTTCTAATTTATTTAGCTCCAAAGTCGGACTCGTGTAATTCATAGATGTCCCTCTCGCGCCCCCGCTGCTGCGCGGTGTAGTCGTCTCGCTCTCCCGGGACCATTTTTAATTAAAATCACCGGGAGAAAATTAGAAATTATATTCTATTTTCAGAAACTTGTTCTGACGCTTTGTAGGAGATTATCTCTTTTTTATGAGCCCCCGGTCGCGAGTTCATTTTAACGGCCGAAGGATTGTCTAAATGGACAATGTTAATGCTGCCGGTGTCTTTTATGGTTATGTCTTATTCATTTCAATCCTGGGCCTTGATGATTGGAAATATTTTCGCTTTAGCGACGGTATACAGTAATAGGTATCGACAGCGGTCGGCAGTATAAGACCTGGGTTTATCGTTTTCAATTATTGAAATACCAGGCCGGCCAGTGTTGAGTCGTGTCACGCTTAATAAAAAAGCCTCCGTCCACATTAATGTCGAATGAAGATTTCAAATTATAGCGCGTAATCTCGGATATGTGACTTTACGAGTCCCATAACTGTTATTAACTAAAGATGTTATAACGTCTAAGGTGCCTATTAAATCTGTTTATCGAGAACATTGGAACTTAATTTGATTATTGGAAATTACTCATTACTCTCTAACTGATTAATTTGGTCTCCACAGTCCATCTCCAAGTTCCTTATCATCTTAATTGTTGGGTGCCCGTTTTGGTAGGTTATTAAAGCAAAATTAGGTATGAGTAATTGTATCTGAGATTATGTTTCTTTTATTGTAAGTAAGCTATTATTATAAGCAAACGGCAAATCTAGTGTAGGTCGCGTTGTGGCTACGTTGGGTGACTATCTAAAAATTGCTATAGATCGAAGCTGGATGCTATCTATATATATTATTTTATTTATTTATTTATTTAACAATTCAGTACACAGGATATTTTATAAAAGCAAGCATACGAAATTTTGTACTTAG
>DWGJ01004679.1:0-11299 GCA_018246895.1 Aspitha aspitha aspitha | reverse complement strand
GAAGTATTTTCACTAAATTACTGATTTGCTTAAAAATACACTTCTGGGCAAAGTTACCCTGGTGGGCAAAGTTGGCATGTTTTACAGTTTATGACATTTAACACTAGGCGTGTCTATAGTTTTCGAACCGGATCTTATTGGAACGAAGTTCCTTATGGCAGGCTCGGCGGAGATCGGATTTTTTTTATCATAAATGTTTATTTGAACATCACTGAGAAAAAGGTAGGTATTTTTTTTTTTCAACCTTTTCATCGTCTCACTGTCGGACACGGGTCGCGTCTACAGCGGGAAGGCTCCACGGCAGACTGTACACCGCATAGAATATTGTGGACGGCTCTTAGGGAGTAAGCAAGACGTCGCGCAGGGCGTCGCTTAAGATGATTTCCGTTCTTCAATGAATAGAATGACATGTCTGCCGGGAGCCGCCGTGAGGATCCCGCGAGAGGGTGATCTGAGCCGGCGGCGAGTTGCCGTTGCTATAAATAACCGGGAATCATTAAAGGAATTTAAAATGACTCACCGGTGAGGTCGTAAATAATGCCGTCCGCGAGATCTGCATCTCTCGCGGCCGGAGGGACGCGCTCGGCCGGCTTCGGGGAGACGAATCCGTCGGGAGCCCCGGGGACGCCGGGCTCTCGAGGGGCGGTGGCATTCACGAGAACGGGACTGAACGCGCCGTCGCCGCCACCCGCCGCCTCGCTCCGGTTGAAAACGAAATGATCGCCGATAATGTCCAGGTAGTTGTAGCGATGAGTGGCCAGGGTGTGGGCGGCGAAGTGGCCGCCGGGCGCCAGGCTGGTGGCGGCGGCGAGGCCGGCGAACGCGAGAGCGGCGAGCGCGCGCACCGACATGGCTCCGACTGAGGGCCGCGCGCCGCGCCGACCGCCACCACCGCCGCCACCCGCCGACCACCGCCGCACGCCGCCGCCGCCGCCGCTCTTGTAATTCCTAGTTGTAAAACTAATAAAATCAATAATTGCAGTGATTCGTGGGGATTCCAAAATGTAATTCGAGTATATTATTACATCGAGTCATTTAAAGACACGGTCCCGAGGCGGCGGGGTGTGCGGGGTGTGCGGGGTGTGCGGGGTGTGCGGGGTGTGCTCGCAGCCGCCCACGTTCCGAGGAGGTACCGAGTGGCCGCTGTGACCGTGTTGTTGCGGAGGAGGCCGGCGCCGGACATCGGTTATCGTATCGGCTTCCGTCGGGAGCGGACGCCGCAGCCCTGACCACCGCAATGGACTCCGATGTGGGGACATACGTATGTTTGCATTAAATTGGCCTCGTGCTTTACTGGTTAGAGACTTAGACTGCAACACCGGAAATCGTGGGTTCGATTCCCACTCAAGGCAAACATTGGCCCGATGAGCCAATTCGAAGATATAATCATTTCAAGCTTATGCTACTCGTAAGTTTCAATATTACGGTACCCAGGCGGCTGATGATGTACGATACGATATACCTACACGCTGTACAGAACGAATGTTGATGCTCATCACACAATGTATATCCAATGAAGGAATCGAATCCGGACCATCCGAATCGACAACGAGAGTTAACAGCCACCGCATCTATGAGACACGCGAATAGATTCCGCGTAGGCGTAGCGGCGGCGGTCGGGCGGCGCGCGGCTCACCGGCATTACATAACGGCCGCAGGAGGAGGACGAGTGAGTAGTCGTCGCGTGTGGAGGCGCCGCGGCTCGCGCTTTCCCTTTCTCCGGGCTGCAGCGGGCCGTGCGGCCGGCGGTGACGGTGGCGGCAGCGGCGGGGAGCGATACTCCTGATACCTATTTACATTATTATATACATAAACCATCCTGTCGTACACTTGTCACAAGCGAGATAGAATTCGTTGTTTTGGAAGTCACTCGGTAGGTTTGTCATGTTATTTTTCTAGTATCCTTTAAATATTGTCATCAATCTGTGTATTTTAATTTGTTACTGACTAGTAATTATTTAAAAAGAGCTCCGGTAGCTATGGTAACCGAAGCTGCTAAATACGATAATCTTATGTTAATGCAATATTAACTACATCACATCTCGAATTGTTACTTTTTCTAAATGAAACGCAAAGGCTTCGATAGCTCGCGCTTCACACACTCCAACTTAGCGGCCTCGCGCAGAGTGCGCTAACGTCCGACCGGTTCCAAGTGTGGCGACACCAGCGACCCAAACGCTGGCTGACGTCGGCAGCCGCCCGCCGGCTGGCACACTGAGGGTTTCCGCTCCACTTCCTTGTAATACTCTCACGCATTTATTAAAACGGAATTGTAGATAAAACAAGTCTGAACCACGCATACAGCACGTGGATTTTACCATACTTTTTTAGCCGAGTGCACTGGAGTAGCATAGTAGGTAGTAGTAGTAGGTTATGGGCTATCCGCAGTTTGGAGTCGAACCTGGTAATGGAAAGTAAAATAAAAATACTTACGTGATTTGTTTACATTGTGAAAGTTTTAGTATAAGCGCCTGCAATGATTTAATGGCAGTAAGCACGACTAATTGATTGCTATAAGATAAATTACGAACGTAACTGTAACTTTTGTGATCAGTGTAGTTACATGCCATTTTGGCTCAGTTCATTTGAAGAGATAGCAAACAGCTGACGAGTAACCTCTTGCCCTTGACTTCTACACCCAACCTTTAACATGACTAGGAATGAGACCGGTAGTGTGACTTTGGTGGCTTACTTAGTAATAGTACTGTTAATAAGAATATTAGTTAGTTTTCATTAGTAACGAGAGTGCAGAAATTCAATTTCCAAAAAAAATCTGTTTCAACAAAATTTTGTAAAACTTTTTACCCCATTTTACCGTCGTAACGGTGGAATCCTGAATATTCCTTCTTTAGTACTCTCTTACGATATATACATACAATGAAACAATTTGTAAAATGTCGGTATTCTAAAGTTGTTTTATATATTAAGAGCGTTTTATCCTATTTTAGTTCAAGAGTGTAGGTAGTAAATAGCAAACCAGATCTGTCTTTGTTCCTTTTATTTTATTGAGTAGTCTTTGGAACACAAAACAGCGTCGAAGCCTAAAGGTTAGGGTAGGTCAATGACCCGGAATCAATTGTTTACCATATTGCTTGCATTGTGTTGCATCAAAATTCCTATATACTGTGCGACAAGCTCTCCATAAAGTTCTTTAAGATTTGTGAAGTCTGCTAAGCCTACCTACCTACTAGGCCAGTGATATCCTGCGGTCTTAAAGCCTTTCGATCTGACAAAAGATCCGACTGTATAAGACTCGTTAAGAGGTCTGCATTACTATGTTGAATTTGGGTTATTCTTACTCTTTCTTTCGAGACGCATGCTTGGGGCGTGGGCAGTGTTCATCGTCGAAATCTTGTGAAATTTCGAATCTTCATAGGTGTTAATAAGAATGTCGGTGTGTCTTCGTCAGTGACAGGACTGCAGGGATGGTACTAATAGTCCCATCGGTCCACTCAGTACTTGTTAGTACCGTCAGCATCCGCCCCATCGCTCGACCGCGGATGTGTCGCCGCTCTCGCTCTCGCGGAGCGGGAGTCCCCGAGGGCCGAGGGCCGGCGCAGGGAGCACGCGCCCCTCACCTTACGCCTCGAAAAGAGCACGCGAGTCATTTCGGTCACATTTCTCTTGACATTTGACGTACAATTGACCCTAATTATGGTGGCATTTCCTGGACGGAACACACGTCGTCTTATTTATTTAATTTAATGGAATTCGAACGGTAGGCTAAGATTAAGAAGTACTCGCAACTCATTGAGTCATGAAGCAGTGATAGCCTAGTGGTTTGAACTTCAGCCTCTCTCTCGGGAGGCCTGGGTTCGATCCTGGCACGCACCTTTGATTTTTTAAGTGCATTTTAAAGCTAAAAATTTAGATATCACTCGCTATAACGGTGAAGGAAAACATCGAGAGGAAACCTGCACACCTTAGATATGTTATTAAGTATATGTAATATTTTCTGAGATGTGTGAAGTCTACTGATTCGCACTTGGCCAGCGTGGTAGACTATGGCCTAAATCCCTTTCACTATGAGACGAGACCCGGTCCAGCAGTGGACCAATAAAAAGGGTCGAACAACAACATTGGGTCATGATAAGATATGATGTTGGCGGTATAAGGCTATTAATAATGAGTGATCGTTTCGGCCTAAAAATGGCAGACATTTGTCCTTCTGTCGAGTATAGCCGCTATTATGCTACGAGATGTATCGGGATTCTCGCAAAGGGCGAGGAAGTGAGGGTCCCGAGTTACCTTCACCGGGTCGTCCCTCCCGTGCTCCAACCGCCGGAGTGGCCGGCCAGCGAGCGCCATCCCCTAAAGCTGGCAACGACTGTGGCCATTGGACTCTTTTCGTTTGATGCTAATCCGACCCGAGCTGGCCTCGATCGGGATTGGGCGTTTTGTTTTGAATAACGTCAATTTTAAAGCAAACACTATAAAGCTGAGACGATAGCTTATTACCCCCGAAACCCTCGTCCTAAATTAGGCAGAGCCTATGTTGTGGTCACAAGAAAGCCTCCTCCGCCCCCCTTATATATCTAAAAATATAACAAACAGACAGAATCACATTCACATTTGTACCTATTGTTAATGTTATTCACACGTAGTTATTCTCATACTGTTATAGATGTGCCGAGTGTGTTACGCGCCCGCTTAGCGCTCAGCGCCAGCTTGCAAATTTGCTTCAATACCAATTGTCACGTAATGCCATTCCTGAAATAATAATATTGTTATGGATTAAGTGTTACATTGATGTCTACCTGCTTTATCAACATCAAATACTTATAACACTTGACGATATAACTACATACCGGTGCGGTGTGATCGTTTGAAGACTGTTGGCTGTGGGTCGCGAGTGTTCCTAGCGCCGCGACCGCTCCTGTATTTGGTGTTCCGTTCGAGTCCCAGCGGTAGTGAATAGAGAAGTGTATGTTTTGTGTGTGCGTGTGTGTGTGCCCGACAGGATAGAGCCTCATATCCGCACAATTGTAACCGATCGTTACTGATAGTAAGAGGTTTTAAAATACATTCAAGTTGTGGTATAACTGAAAATCAATGAATTGAGTCACAGTGAGAGGATAGAGCGGGGTGCTCGGCGCCCGAGGGCCGGAGCCCGACGCGTGCCGGGGCGGCGCGGGCGGCCTCGCGCGGCCCTCGCGCCGGTAGCGGCCGCGACCGACCCGTGTGTCCGCAACGTTCGTGTATTAATTATAATGGTGTGTGTTATATAAGGAGGGCGGTGGAGGCGCGCCGCAGTCGCGAGCGAGCGAGAAGGGCGCGATGGCGCTCTGGCGGGGCTGCATGCCGGTATTGGCGGCGGTGCTGGCGGCGGGGCTGGCGGCCGAGTACACCGGTGAGAATTTCTATTTTCTCTCTAAAAATAATATCCCTATTTTCTCGTTAAAACAACACGCGGCAAACATACTGTAAATTGCGGATTTGATTTTGAACTTGTCAGTTGCAGGTAAACTGATAATTCTTGACAACACCGAAGTATTTTTTTAAATCGATGGACACCGTACTTAAAGCGGTCTCCAGTTTGTATTACCTTAGGGCTAACTGTAGGACGACTCCGTAGGGTCGGAGCGTCCCGAGTTAGACAGTAGAATAAAAACAATGAAACATTCGTCTCCAGAACTGATCGCAGGCAACATGACACTCGACAAGCAGTACAATGTAGCGGTTACGTTAAAAAAGAAGCATTTGTTTTTGTGTCAATCCTGGAAACAAGAATTTATTTTACGGTTACTAACGATATAGTAACTAGGGATAAGTTACATGTTATATATTTGAAATGTACTAATTAAACCCTTTTATTTGATACCCCACACGGTACCCTTCAAAGACATTTCCCTTTTTATTCTCGACATAAATGCCTCTAGCGGGCGTCATATTGGATTCAGTGCGACGTCGCATATCTTAGGACACTTGGGGTATAAACACGCATTTTTTGCCACCTTTGTTATGTAAATCGGTCCAGGGGTTTGGAAAAAATTCGGGAATAAAGAATGTTATATAATAAGAAGAAACAAACAAACAAGATACGCGCGAAAAACATTACCTCTCCTTACACTCGGGAAAAAAAATACATTTAATTTTCTACATTATGCTGCGCTGGTGTACTCTTTGAATATGTAATATATATATGTAATATGTAATATATGATATAGAGCTGACCTTCGGTAAGGATGATAAGTTCTAAATAATGAAAGGTACGACCTTTCCGACCTCGTGTATTAGCGACCTCGCCCCGCGCCCGCCCGCCCTCGCCGGCCCTAGCGGGGGCGAAGGGATGCACTTCCGTCATTTCGTTATCATTGAAACGCAATAATTTGTCTCCGATGGTCCCTCCTCGCCACTCTTCCATCTTCACACGAATATAGATATACGTATTCGTGCAATATAATGTGAATATTATACTTTAATAGCTAATTTAATACAAGGTTTTCCCGTCTTCAGTGGCAGTACTTGTTTTATTTTATTGCAATTAAACACTTTTTATTTCTAACAGACCCAGTAGGTGTATACAGATAATAATCAACGGCTAGCATCAAAAAAAGGGCATATTAGTACATTTGTACACAACTGAAAAGTAGGAAATATATAATATAATAAAAAACCCGACCGCGTAAAAACATGAAGTAAATAAAAAACTGAAAATGAAAAAAACCGGTTCAGGGATCCGATAATCAGCAACATCTCGGCCGGGTCTAGTCGCCCCAAAAATGGATCGCTCGCGCTCGTAATCACATTTGAGATTGGTCTTGGAAAAGCGAAGATACATACTTTTACAACATTTGTGACTATATCGATCCCGACTGTAAAATTCCGCAATTTCGTGAGTTTAATTTCTGCATTATAATTGAAAGTGTTTATCGGATCCCCGAACTTGTTTTTTTCATTTTCAGTATTTTATTTAAGTGGTGTTTTTACGCAGTCGGGTTTCTTAATTTATTATTTTTTTTTTTTATTATTCGTTGCTTTAACATTTCTTTGAACGATATTGGTGTTTTTTTCACCCTCCGCTTCAGTACACTCCTTTACGTTTTCAATAATCATCTGGAGCTTGCCAAACATAAAACATAAAGACAGCATCGGTGGCAGTTTTCACGTCAGTGGGTACACTAGTATGTACGAGTACACCGTATGTAGGTACTCGTAGTGAAGGGCAAGGCGGCGCGGGGCTCGCCCGCGAAAGTCAAGTTTACTGCACGTGCTCGTTGTTGCACGCCTGACACCACTCGACTAAAGAGGTTTTAACGACATCTCATTTTGTGTATTTACTGTACGGGTACATTCCGTCCTACAAAATATTTCAATCGTCTACTCGTAGATGTTTGTGTGTGCGTCCGGTCGATATTCACACGAACAAAAGTACGGTTACACAAAGCTTTCGAAACAGAAGTTATGTTATGTTAACAATTAATAAGGAAAATATGTTGGGAAGATATTGTAAGGGAGATAACACTGTTCGGTGTGATGTGGCCGGCGGTGGCCGTCCTCGCCGACGCGGACGAGGTGCGACTTGTTCAAACAATGTGCGGTGGACAAGACTGATTGTGACCACATTATATTCATTGTTTCAGTTGTTTTTTGACACAAACAAGCTATATATAAAACACGCAAAATAATTTTATACTGTGATCTACTTGTTCACGATGTCCTTCCCTCCAGCGGGCAGCGGGCCGCACGCCGAGGTCTGGAGAACTCTTAGTTAGTCATCCTGTATAGTTCTTAACATAAATAACATGTTCTATGAATGTACTATGAATATTGCGTCAGTTGGACGGAGGCACGGCAGCTACTGCTCTTTTGTGGTGAAAGGATACCGTGCCGTAGGATACCGGTGTTCTGCACGGACATCGTGTACGGATGTTGGATGTTAATAGATAATCACTGTTGCAGTCGAGGATTACAACAAGCTGCCTCGCCTCTATCACCTGGACGACTACGACGGGTGCTTGTCCCGAGGCGGCGTCTACTGCCTCGGCAGCTTCAAGATCTCCAACGATAACAATCCGCATTTTGACTTTATAAGGGTGAGTCGTCCGATGCGCCGACTCCCGGGCAGCTTCCACTGCGAGTTGGAGAGGGCCACATCGTCGATTTTTATCAGGCAACATTGTAGTCAATTTAGACGAACTAAACAAAATCAAAAAACCTGTATCATTTACACAATTATACTTTTATTGTGCTTAAAGGTCACTTAATAATGTTAATAGGTCGATAGCAGACCATTAGGCGACCAAAAATTAAATGACTCGGGAGAATTCCGTCCCAGCGTCAGCGTCACTATAATACAAGAGTTTCCTGTTTGACAGGAGTACTCTGCTGACTCGCGCAACTTCGACCGCACGCTGCTCCACCGGGGCTACTGCGTCAGTTCCCGGTGCCCCGCCGCCCCCGGCGCGCCTGGGGAGACCGGGGAGACCGGGGAGACCAACGCGACCGCCCTCTTCGAGCGGTGCATGGAACGCTCGGCGAGGAGACTCGGCTTCAAGACCACGCTCCAAAAGCTACACTATTGCAAAACCAAGGAGGAGCAACCGCCCGAGATGGACACGCCTCAGAAGATCTTCTTGGCCGTTGTGGCTCTGCTTGTGTTCTGCAACCTCATCGGCACCCTGTATGACGTCATCGCCGAAGGACCAAATAGTATGTTTAGTTATATATTAGCATGTAGGTTTATTTTGTTAGAAGCGTAAATATAACATTACACTGAAACTTTTTCACAACTAGGTCGATAGATATCCTCCAGCCGGTCCTGATGTATACCGACTGAGATGCGGCACTATGTTGAAGAAATATTAATAGTTTCAAATAGATTTATAATATACAGTCAACAGTACCTAGTACTCGGTACAACTTGCGACAGCCTATTTAGAACGTGATACCGTGTTTATTGTGTTCGTCTTGTCTCAGACTCAGCCATAGAAAAGCTATAAATGACGTCTGGGATTCGCAAAATCCACATCCTAACTGGTTTATAAAATTACCAGCAAAATAGACCGACAACTTTTATTATTTTCAATGTCAACGATATGAACATAAAAATAGCTAGATCTGAATGCACGAAACTTGTTCGCGAAGTTACTGTTTATTTTATTCATTTATTGTATTATCTGTAATGAGGATGTACAATGGCCGCCCCAGGGTGCGTGTCCACTAGGGATCTGCGAAGATGCGTAGGGAGGAATGTATTTGTTAAGAACCAGTAGGAGAGAAACCTCGCTCCGCTGCTCAAGCGTACTAAGCGAGGCTAGAAAATGAAGGGATCCCATTGGTTCTTAACAAACACATTCCTCGCTACGCATCCTCGCACATCCCTGGTGGAAACGCACCCTTAACGTTCTGTACGAGAAGCCGCTGCTCACGACCTGAAACGAAGTATCTAATAGCTATTTAAAGAACTTACAAATGCCTTCGGCGCTTCATTTGCCTCTTGAGAATACACAACTTGTCTATCAACTTTCAGTACGAAAACATCTAGTCGTGTCTGTCACAAATACAATTTTTTAATAATAATCTAAATTCAACATTAGTTAATCTATCACCTATGTTAAGGTAATAGGACAGCTGATATACATACGTATATTGCATACTTAAATAGATGTTTTGTTGCACGGACACAGAACGAACGAATGTGGTGTAATTACACTAATTAATGGTAGCCCATTAGTGAATAGCGTAACACGTTCCAGAGAATAGGTTGCTGACGGCGTGGTCTGCGCGCGCCAACTGGAGCCGCCTCGTCGCCACCCACGAGGACGGCGACCCGCGGCTGGCGGCCCTCGCGCCCATACAAGGAGCCAGGTACTGACCATCGGAACGTCTTTGTTGTTTTATCGTTCAAATGTTTGGTCACGACGGCGCCTGATGGAAAACGGTGCTTGACGAATACCCTTTTGCTAGTTCTGAAAGGAGACAGATTCTACATCTCGCGGAACACTGACGTAGGCTTACGCGGCAATTTTTATTGTTTAAATGTTAGGTATCCGAGATTCCTCATATCTATTTAAATATTTTACTCTACTAACTAGAATTTAAAGACTAAGACAAAGATATTTATTTGCACATGTATGGGTACATTTAAAGATGCTGTAGAATTGTTAGTTCACTCCATATTGTGCCTTTTACGAAGTACAAAATGTTCCCGTTTGTGTCTTCTGCCTATTTTCATACAGCCGCGCGCCGCTCAGATTACATGACGTAGAACACTAAGGCTTACAGGTTTCCTCGCGACGTTTTCCTTCACCTTTACCTTTATAACGAGTGATATTTAATCATCAAAGGCCACGCTACAATATGTAGTTCACTGTTCTTCTATAAATAATCTACTTAAATAACACGTCCGATTAACAACTCACTCTTTACTTATCCTTATTTTAAGTAACTATCATTAAAAATCATGTCTGAAGATCCCATGGAAATTGGTTTGATGTTGGGTTGAACAGTAATAAATGTGTTTCATCGCTGGGCATTTCCCGAATGCCGTCGTCGCCCGCTTTCGTCAACTATGAAACCACTCGGATATTCTCGTCAGATCAAATATATCCCAGCATTTTATATTACTCTGAGTGGCGGTATATAAGAATTGCTGCTACTCCTTCTGTTGGCAAGTTAAAATTCGCTCATGTAACATGAAATGATAAACTCAATGGTCGGGCTGTGAGCACCAATGATACAGACTTTCCTAATGTAGGGTTCGGGATTACAATGATACATTGTTTTATTTAGTATTTTAATTACAGGGTGCTGATACTAGGGCTAGTGATAATGACGCACACGGCGGCGATACATCAGATGCTGTACCTGTACAAGCCCACAGATTACGAAGAGGTGAGCGACCAGCGCCGTACGCCGTGCCGACGACAATGCCGTTAAATGTATCGGGCGTTAGTTAGCGAAAATCCATGTTATCAAATTAAGTTATTATGCAGATATAAAACATTCACAGATGTAACATATGACGGTGTATGTCCACATATTAATGTCAGTTACGTTTGTCGGGCGCACGGGGAGCGGCACGACTCGATGTTCATCGTTAGGCAACAATCGTACAAAAAACAATTCAAATGTATCGGCGTAAGTATTATCGAAGCCTCTCTCGAGGCTCCCGTTCGAGATACTTTAAATATGTGGACACGAGCAGCTTGTGTAAGAGGATAAACAATCATACTCATCCAAATAAAAAACCGGCCAAGTGCGAGTTGGAGTCGCGCATTGAAGGGTTCCGTACTATCATCTAAACACGTTTATTGTATGGGGACCCACCTTAATATATATATATTTTTAATTTTTA
>DWGJ01004678.1:0-11300 GCA_018246895.1 Aspitha aspitha aspitha | reverse complement strand
ATACAATAAACATGTTTAGATGATAGTACGGAACCCTTCGTGTGCGAGTCGGACTCGCACTTGGCCGGTTTTTTAATAACTTGTTTTCATGATCCCTTCTTTCCCGACCGGACAAAATCGAGTTGTTCATTCAATTCATTCTTGTATATTGATTTACTATTATTATTTTACAAAAAAAATACATTTCAATAGCAAATTATTAAAATTTCTTTACACTTGTTGATTGATAGATAAGACAATACATCACCCGCTTTCCACAAACGTATCATGATTCCTACAAAATCCACAAAACCAGCGAGTACCTACTGAAATCCATTTAGAACAGCTTCATCGTACTTCCTACTAAAAAATCCTTCCAGTTCCAATGTTTGGTTTGACATAGTACGCGTTCAAAAACCACATCCATCACCGACAATACAAATTGGGGATCTCGATTTATCAACGAACAAAACGATCAACACACCCACACACACATGCGCGCGATATTAATTATAATTAAAATCGACTAAACTATTAGCATATAAATCACGAAATTACAACGGAACAAGATCTGTCATCTCGCGCCCGAGTCGGATTGGTCTCACTGCGAACGAGAAGCGATCAATAAGAGTCTGAGGAACTAGCTAACACCTCTGAAAGTTGTCGTGTAACAGCTGAAGAACAGCCATTATAGACCTTTAGGACTCCCTCCTTCAAAATCTATGTTAAGATGGCGTCGGATGAAATCTACATACAATTTCTATCTAGAATGTGCTTCGCTTATTCGTTTCCGGTGCAACAAGTCAGCTATGATGACGGATTGAATTAATAAAATGACAAAAAGGCTCCATTATATTGCGGTATTGAGATGATGTGGATATTGTGACTCTCAATTCAAATATTAACACTTAAGGTTTGTATAGAATTGTCACAGTATAAGCTAAATTATCAGATGCTACATGCGCCATATTGAAAGGAAATTGAATAGGAACGCTTTGTTTCTAATAAAGATTTGTATTGCATTCTACCATTTTCATGTGATAATGTTCATTTGAAAAGACTGTTGCAAATTTATAAGTACAAACATATTATGGTATGTAGCTAAAAATAGTTTTCATGTATTAATAACTTAAATATTTATTTACGTATCAAGTTAAGATTAAATACACGTAGCATTTAAAGTAGTTATATTAGACATACCTAAGTATAAACCGTTCACATTTTAAGCTATAATTATGTGAGGCGTACATTTTTTGAAGATTATAATAACTGTCGTACTTTTATCTGCTTCCTATACATATACTATGCAAAGAGAGTTATAAGAAAACTCTTGGAGGATTAGACGCGGTGACAGAATCAGTTTCCGCCACAAAAGCCAAGCCTACAGCCATTGATTTATGTTTTCCACGCGAATAAAGACTGGATTGCTTTACATTCCATTGCTTTAGAGCCTATTTTAGTGTAGCAGGACTTGATCGGTATAGCCTGCTTAGTCATCAGACATGTGTGAAGCATATATTATGTTCATGATGCTACGTCTGCTAATAACTTCAACAAAACTTTTCTCAATCTTTTATGATATATTATTTAGTGTGAATTTTTACAATGTATTTCACAGTTAAGGTTCTGTGTCTGGGTGTAATAAAAATGAGTATATAGAATATAAAATATTATGTGTATATATAAATATGTTTATAAGTTATTTAGTTACCGTAATACAGGCATTTAATTACCTGGTTCGCAATCAGTTTGTGATTTTTTTTTAAGCTAAGGTTATTCTATAAACAAACGGTACAAGCATTTAAAATCATCTGCCATAATTTGAAACATATAGACGGCGTTGTTTTTGCAAACGTCCACACAGACATGAAATCAAAAACGGCGTTCATCATGATGCAAATCCAATTCCGCGAGTTGATTCTGTGAAATTAGATACAAAAAATCATTCCGTCTGTATTAATGCGTTGCATACATTAGCGGGCGCATTGTCGAGACCACAATGGTGTACTGAATCAAAGCGTATAGTACGTTTAAAAATATCACCCGCACTACATAGATGATGTATATCCTGGACTCCAGGGCTGCGGCAAGAGCGAGGCAAGATTTCTTTCATTTATACCTTTAAATATAAGAAATCATGCGTGAAGTAAGTGATAAATTTAGACGAAGCACGGCAGGTTTGTAAGGACAGAGTTATTTGCCATTTGGTCCTCTCTGCATATCCCGTTAGTGACCTGGCGTGATGGTATTGCTGTTGTAACACTTTAAGCAAATTCGGCAGTAAATCTCAAACTTCAGATGACGCAGCAAAGTAGAAATGCTGTTTTAGTAACTGTTTTTGCATTGGGAACTAAATGGTATTTTTATTAAGGGTATGAATAATGAATTATTATTACTCTATCATGTTAAAATTGTAATGAAAGCCTACAAAAACCAGAAGATCGTTCCCATTCAAGAGCATAGCGTGCACAAACAAAACATAGCACTTATTTTGCTTAACTACTTAGTCTTGTCGTATAATATGCTTATTTAAATACTAATACTGGCATTAATCTGAAATCTATACGGTTTCTTGATAAAATTCGGCTTAAAGTTGTCGAAAATATTGACCGCTATCACCTCCTGTAAAACTTCATTAAAATCGATACAGACTTTGAAAACAGATATGGTCCGCTGCTGGACCGGGTCTCCTCTCAAAGTAAGAGGGATTTAGGCCGTAGTCTACCACGCGGGCCAAGTGCGGATTGGTAGACATCACACACCTCAGAATATATTATATACTTTATAACATCTCTAAGGTGTGCAGGATTCCTCACGATGTTTTCCTTCACCGTTATAGCAAGTGATATTTAAATTTTAGTTATAAAACGCACGTAATAAACCAGGATCGAACCCAGATCTCCCGAGTGGAAGGCTGAATTTCAAACCACTAGGCTATCACTGCTATAGTATGTTTTATTTCTTAGTATCAAAGATAACGACGTAACTATGTTATCTTATCTATAATGTATGTATAATGTCAATCGTCGTTTATTATGAGTCACCGCCATTAAAATTTTTAGATTAGCCATTATATTAATTACAGCTAGAGGCACCACGGGCTTTCATTTGTGTGTAATGCAATTTTTAGTGGGTCATAAAACACGAGTGGTTCTCACCCACCCACTCTGCTCACATTCATATTTTCCTAGTTTTCATCATGGTAATAAAATAGCTAATATTAATCAGAAATAAACCATCTATCAATTAATAAAATCATTTTTCAAATGTGATCATTAGTTTCAGATTTTATCGGCTATATAAAATGTGATACCTCTATATAATGTTAGTAGACATCGGTGTTTCCCAAAGTTGGACAGACAGTGTTGCGCAGCTAACAAAAACATCTAATTTCGTAACTAACCCCTTGGTTCTTGTAAAGAAAAAATGCGTAGTACTTAAACGCCCAAGTACAAGCACTTACCCATACTGGGCCCGTGTGGTACACTATACATTTGCTTGATACAATACAAGAGTGGAATAATAAAAAGGATGGAAGACAAAACCAGGAAATCTTCAATATAGGCGCGTAACATACACTTATCTATAAACGGGGAAATAAACGCGTAATATGTATGAATGAACACTCATGCCATTCAAGTGCCACAAGCCGTCATATTATAGTTGTCATATTCGATTTAATTTCCAAGGAACGATCATAACTTCCCCTTTCGTATGTATAATATTTAGATATAATATTTTGTACATGTATCTTGGAAGATCTTCACACACGGCCAGATGACTGATATGTACCTACATATATTTTAAAAACATTATTATGTGGACAATTTTATATTCCCATACCCTTTACCGCTAAAACATGGTCACCCATTAATCAAGAGTGCATATTGTTCAAGTATATTTAGGTAGAGAGATTCGCGGTTAGCCAACAAAATCATTTTACAATCAAGTTGATGTCATAACAAAATTTCCCACTTCGTTTCGTATGTTTATTATGAGATTTGATTGATTGGGTTTTTAGATATTCCGCAGTAAAAAGTATTCTACACCTTGAATCTGATGGCAAGTGACCAGATATTATTATTATTATACCATCACGAAAAATTGTTATTATGGGGTCTGTGTCATGTATGTAACATACAGTAAATATTGTAGGTCGAGAGATATATGTAAAGAATATGTTTTGTGTGAAGCATGAACAATTTTTTACTGATTTATTAGCTTCTGACGCGCTTTTTTTGTCTTTATATATTTAACGAAAACAACATCGTTTTTACACCATTTACGTAGTAGTAGCAATGACGGCTTCCTTGATGACTCTGCATAGAAACGATCAAGAAAGTAAGATAATATAAATTCAAATTTTTTATACGATCTATAAATGTAGGTTGAAAATAAAATTTCTCGGCTCCTAATTCCAAATTGCACAAACGCTTTGCTTAGAGATGCTACGGTTAGGTAGAAATAAACAATATTTTTTTACATATTTTTATTACACTCATAGAACTTCATAGAACAAACAAATGTGCTCATCACACAAATGATTGTCCTGGGTGGGAATCGAACCCACGTCCTCCAGTTTTGCAGTCAGGGTTTCTAACCACTCGATCACGAGGTCAGTCGAATAAGTTCTTAGACCTCAGAGGCGACTAATAGCATTCCACTTTCAAATCGTTCAAAAGATTTTTCCTCATCCAAGAGTATTCTCCAGGCCTTTACAGGGTATACAAAGCATTGAACATTAGCAGGAGATACGAGGTATTCGCAGTATCTACCTACATTAAATACTACTTATATATTTCTTTACTCACCACTGAATTGCTTGCGATCAACCGGTTTCAATAAGCTTTATAAAGGTCGGAGTTTAAGGAAAACCAATTACGTAGGTGCATTATTATTTCGATTCGTAATTATATTGTTCACTTTGTCCCTGACATCAGGACATGCTAGCCAACGCGCCGATGCCACGTATTCATTCGAACAATGCATTTTTATTTGCCAAGGGTTTTGGTAACATGTGGTAACATTTGGTAACAGTTATATGTTTATCTTTAAATAATTACAACTTTCTTACCATACAAATTCGTACAACGTACCTTATTTACCTCTTATATTGAATAACAGATGGCGTTGGGTGTATCAAAGCTAATAAAATGTCACTTAATAGATGCCAATTGAAGTCGATCTGCAGCACTCTTTGCGCTTTTGTGTTCCCAATAAAACGGTAATAGACAAAAATAGTTAGATGTGAGGCAATTGTTAGTAATTAACAGAGGTGAACGACCTCAAATACTTGAAGGTCAGTGTGTCAGTAAGGCAGCCTGGCTTTCCTTCCACTTAGCTCCTACTTAATAAATAGGTACATGCTCTCACCATAAGTACCTATAGAGACAAAAAAGTTTATTTGTAAACATTTGGGTACCTTTAAAAATACAAAGACTTTCCAAACACACTAAAGAACCCTTTATATGTCCCACTTTAAGGTGTGCGAGCATATATAAATCGAAGTTGTGTTTGATTTTTGAACAGCAAAAGATAAACACTATTACAGTTTATAATATTCGTAAGCAAATTGTAACATTACTTAAATAAAAACGAAAACGGTTAATAGCAATCACCGCCACCTATCGGGAGCTTTTTAATCAACAATGCGAACTTATCAGTTTAATTGTTTAATCGTGCAGTGATGTTTCAAAAGAAACTGAAATTGTTTACTTGCGGTATTGCAGATGTCGCTACTATCGGGACATTTTATGAGGGAAAATTGATTTTTATTTAAAGAAATTTACAAAAGGTTTTTCATATCTTTCTCTATATAGTATATAAAAATCCTATTGCACAATGTTCGTTTGCGATTATCTCCGAAAGCACTGAACCGATCTCAATGAAATTTTGTACATATCTATTATTTGGTCCAACTTAAAATATAGGTATGATTTTTTATCTCAATTGATAATCTCATTTTTTTATTGCAAAATCAATGTTTTCTTATAGGACAACACTTAGCCGAACAAACATCATGGTACTGGATTTTGACATACGAGTAGGTATATGATTTAACATGTATAACCACGGCAACGCGTTGTCAGGTCTTCTAGTAAGATTATAATAATAATAATTTGTTTGCATATTGACATATGATGTTACTTTCTTTCGCTCATGGGTCCCGACTATAATTTTGTTTGGTACAAAAATGTGTAGACAATACCTATATTATAAAATATAAGAAAAGGTTCATTTAAAAGGAATGCTGCAAGTGTCCATTGGCGACGTTGACCACATACGATCAGGTGGCTCGTCTGCTTACGTCTGCTTACGTCAGTTTACTGGGCTCAATTATAAAAAAAATCCTCATTAATCTTGGCGGTTATTGCTTCATAATTTTAGTAACATTATGGCATCTGATACACATGTACAGTTAGTATGACTCTGTTGACAATAATTTTCAATGACATTGAACATCCTGCTATTTGCAGATGTGGGCTTGGAATAATTGCGATAAAACTGTTTAATATCGCGAGTTCAAGCGCCAATTTAACAATGAAATTACGGCGCGAATAATGAAATAATAACACATGACGAACACATTTTTTCTGGTATACCTCACACTCAGCATGGCTATTAATCATTTTTTGTTTAATTACTTGCATATTGGTTTCGTCGTAGCTATAGCTTGCGTAATAATATGAATTAATGTTAAAAACAAGCTTTTATTTAAATGCCCTAGAAAGAATAAAGTTTTGATATTCAGCAAGCCTCAGCAAGCCCTTTCATTTGACACCCATAGTGTGGTAGTACAGAAAAGATTACAAGTCCGCCATCTCGCATAATTCGCCATATTGGAATTACAATGACGTCACATAGCTAAGCATGCATTGTCATCCAGAATAATCGTGTATACCAAATTTCAGCTGAATCGATTAAAGATAATTGGTCTAAAATTCATTCGCAATGTTCCCGCCTGGATAAACATACACACATACCAAGTTCATAAAAAGCTTGTAAAAAATGGGAGCCCGGACAGAAATGAGCCCTTAATTTACAAGAAAAGTGTTTATATTTAGTACATTGAAATAATCTCCAGAGTATTCGGGTGAAGGGCAACTCCGTGGACAGAGGATCGCTAGACATTTAACGACTATTTATTTTAAGAATACCTTTTAATATTCCAAATCACTTTTTATACTTCGATGTTTTGCGAAACGGATTGTGTGATTCATATGTTACTGATCTTTATATATTGAAAGGTTCAATAAAAACTTTGGTGAAGATATAAAATGTGATAACGAGTATATGTGCATTAAACTGTCGATACATTCTTCAATAGACCACACGTTAGATTCTTCTTTGCACTACGCCCTTGTGTTTTATGAGAAATAAAAATATTTACGACTGTAATCCACGTCATCAAAAAGGCGAATATATATATACTCTATAGACGAAAGTGCCCATTCTATTCTATTTCAATAATTTTGTTAATTGAAAATTATTATTGGAATCATAATAGATTTTATAACTATTATCTGAAAGTGTCAGAATTAGTCCTCTCCTTTGAGTCGCAGTCGTCACTTACATCACTATAATAGCTGGAAATAGACCAGCTGTTATACTCATATATTACATTAGTAAATTAAAATCTATTTTTCCTCGAAAATCGTCAATCTCATTGATATCTTGCAGTGGAATTTAAAAATGGAATATTTTAAGAAAACCCGGCGTCAAGGTCACATTACGAATCGGTCGTCGCTTCACTAGAACACGAGAAGCTTATTATAATTCTATTATAACGTGTAATTTCGTTTGTGTTAACTATGTTAAATGGCAAATTTGTACTTCTACTGTAATTGATGATTATTCGAAGCAGTAGGTACAGGCCAATAAAACTGCCTAAATGGATTGGAGGGTGACAGAAACAGACACTTTAATTGTTTCCAAAATTAACGATTTTGACAATGTCAATTAGTATTAATTTTATTATTATTATTAATAATATCGTATAATGTATCCGCTAAAACCAAGGTCACAAGGTGAGGCTTTGGATTTTGTGGACTGGGTTTTAGGGGAGGCATATTCTGCAACAAACGTTATGACAGCTTCCTACACGATAAAAACAGAATTGGCAAAACCCTCGATCCTATTCGAAAGGGCGTGATTTAATTATGAACATTAATAGTAAGCACCTATACCAATCACAGATCAAATAGTCTTGCTACAGGTAGAAACACATAGTACCAATTTGAAACGACAACGACCTAATCACAATGTTTAAATAAAATGTTAAAAATATGACCTCGCAATAAAAATATGTGCAAAACGTAGATATGATAAAATAAGAATCGTAACAGGATGAGATATTTAATATGTGGGCGTCAACACCATATGGAAATTAAGTTACCTACTGCATAATCCCTAAATGTGAACCAGCTAATCTATAGATACTTAATATGTATTATAAAGCTCAGGAGAGTTTGTCTGGTTGAACGCGCTAATCTCAGGAACTACTGGTTGGAACTGAAAAATGCTTTTTGTGCTGAATAGTCCATTTACTGAGGAATGCTTTAGGCTATATAACATCACTCTATAATAAATAGGAGTGGAGCAGCAACGAAAAAGCTTCCGTTTTCCGTGTAATTTTTTATAAATAGTAATCATAACGTCTTCACGTTATAGATTGTTCTCTAATTAAGGCGTTACAAAAAATAACAGAACGCAAGTTACATGCTAATATTGGACCATACTGCACTACGCTATTCTAGTGCCCATTGGGTGAAATACGAGTTAGTGAGCTTTTAAAGGATTTGTTTATAAACCACTTTTAACGCCTCCGATGAGGTTTAACAATTGTTAACTAACAACATTTATCGAGACCGACTGGATCGAATCCAGGTCTCAGTTCTATTCCTAAAGCCTTATTAGAGGTTTGTTCCAGATGTGAATGGGCGGCAGCGGCCACTTGTGACAGCTAATTTTTTATTTATTTATTACACTTGTGACAGCTGCGTACTCGTTTGCTGCTCCCTTCACATAAAAAAATATGTCCCGTTAAAAGATTATATTTAGGTCGTAAATGATTAATACGCCACTAAGCGTTACTACGAAAGTATAAAAAATGTTTATAGTTTCGGTAGAACATAACTATACTTACTGCTTACCTAATTAAGTTGGCTTTTAGGTACTTCACCCTAAAGCCCGAACGCGATAAGTACTTATTAAAATGGTTTCGTATGTATGTAGGTGTGGCGCTAAATTGTTACATTTAATTTGCTTAGTGTTTAATTGTATCAGATCAATTTACATTTGTATACGAAATCGACTTGCGACCACCAAAAAACCGAACAGAGCCTACTAATAGGTTTAGGTTAGGTTAGGTTGGATTTTTTTTTGAGGCTCCGCTAATTCAGCTACCTATCAATTACTGTGTCTATATTTTAACTAGTATCAGAAATCAGTATTTTCCCGCTTTTGCAACGGTTGTAATTGCTAGTCCACTCCTATTGGTTATAGCGTGATTTTATATAACCTATAACCTTCTCCAATAAAGGGATATTTGAACACAAAAATAGTTTTTCAATTCGAACCAGTAGTTCCTGAGATTAGCGCGTTCAACCAAACAAACTCTTCAGGTTTATATTAGTATATGTACATAGTAGATACGTGAAGAGAAAACTTTATACCCTTTTTTCAGTTTATCGCGTGTTGTATGCGGTTTGTTATTTTTAAAGTTTACATCGAAAAAGATCACAAAAAGTTAAAATGTATGAATGAAAAACGCTGTATAAAGTAAGATGTAAATTGTTTACGCTCAAAAATTTAATTTCAAACAAACATCTCGTATAATATCCGATTTCATGAAAATAAAAAGCATTGATAAATTCCTTTGGGGAAACTTCAAAAAGTACTACGGTGTTTTGGAAGAGATACATATATGTGAGATTTTTAGCTACCATAATATCTCTTACATACAGACAGAGATATGTATATATGTTATATAAGTCTTATTAAATCATTTTTTAATCCCAATACGGCAACTTAGATACAGTTTATAGAGCCCAAACGCTAAACTGTAAGGTGTTTTACTCTGACGATAGAGCTACGTAAGTACGCCTATGTAAAGTTGTTGGAAACTAAGTTGGAAAGTGAGAAGTGGTATGTTCTTCGTCGATAAGTTTCGTTTTTCTGTGTTTCCATTTCATTCTTACAGAAACAATTGTATCTGTGTCGTTACTGTGTGTACATAAATTAAAAAAATAAAAAATAAACAATTATATCTACTCACCTCCAGCAAACGCCAATAGTCCTCAAGAACCATTTTCCGGCAAGGCTTGCCGTATATTATAAAGAAGTGCGATGATTGCAAATCCACGGTTCGTTCGTCATTGTAGATGTTATACACTTTCACACCGTCCTTATTAATTTGGTCCAGATCTGGCATCAGAGTGCACGTGCGTTTATAGAAAACATGATTTAATTCACAACATTTCCTGAAACAGTTCCTTACTTCACACACACATCCGTACGTTTTCAATTGGCCGTTAACGTACTTAGTGTACACGTATTTTGGCGGGAAATTTATTCCATTGTGATGTACACTGCCGTCCCTTAAATATTTGAAGTTCGTCAGTTCAATGCTCACGGAATCTTGACACGGCTGTCCCGATATAATCGGTATCAGTAGACAAATAAACGATAGTACGAACATGATTCCTTTTTTAAAAATTACAGATTGAAAATTACTCGTCGAGTTTTTTTTAACAATTGCGCGCGGCTAGTTTTGTCGCGTCCATAAAAACGACTGGATCGCAACCGGTCAGTAGATGTTATTTACGATAAATACATACAAAGCCTTCCATCAAAACGTCAGCTTAAAACTGAAAGATTTTTTTGTCGTTGATAACTAGGTCCAATTATTACGTTTTCCTGTATTTGTGTGTCTGAGTAACCTATTTAATAAATTTGAATTAGGTCAGCGTAATCCTTTATACAAATTAGCTAGAACTGTAACATTTTAAACTATGTTTATATGAAAAATTAAAAAAAAATTTTACAGCTCTACATTGCGATACATTTTCATATATCTAAACGTTTGTCGTTGATTTTGAAACACCTGTGGCGTCTTGTCATGTATGTACTCGTAAGTATTGTAGGTAGTCACCTACATTGGTGATTCGCAATTAAAAATAGACCTGGAAACGCTTAGCAGACTGACACTGACGTTTTTATCCGATATTTTTTTTTTTTTTTTTAAGTGGAACTCCTTGCCGGCATCTATTTTTCCTGCCTCTTACAATCTAGAGTCTTTTAAAACAAGAGTGAATAGGCAC
>DWGJ01004677.1:0-11302 GCA_018246895.1 Aspitha aspitha aspitha | reverse complement strand
AATTGTAATTTGCCACGCCCCCGCGGGGCGCACGTGTAACATACATGCAAATAAATAACTAAACACAATTTAATTACACGCATCTATTCATTGAATTACTTACGATTAGAACAAACCGAAAAATATTGTTTGGGATCCTGAAATTATTCTGAAAATTACCCGAGAATGCGCCACCATATTTTGTTTAAGGTAACCGAAGGAAACTATTTTTTGTCTCCCGATGAAAGTGCTTCAAAATATTAAAGTTTTAAAACGCCCTAAAACATGGAGACCTTTTTTGATTGAGGCCTCATTACCTACAATTACAAAGAAATCATTGTTTCACAAAATTTTTTTCAATCTTCATACCTTTCCACATCCTCTCGTAGTGTGTGTATTTTAAGGCCGTAAGGTTGTTAAGGCCATAGTCTATGACGCCTGCCAAGTGCAGATTGGTAGACTTCGCGCACCTCCAGTTTATTATATACCTACTCTTTAACATATCCTAAGTTGTGTAGCTATAGTGGATTGCAGTTAAAAATAAAAAACAGACACCCTTGTAAAGTTAGATATACAGGACAGATTTTTGCCCGAGTGGGAGCATCTAAGGCTTAGATTCTAAGCTATCACTGTTCTTATGGGAACGATCACTAACAGATATTTAGTTCCATAATCTTGGTAGAACACTAGAAAGTGCTAACGTTAAAGCTAGAGCGATGAATGAATTACACGCTTATTCCTTTTCCTATCAATGGCATTTAATCAAAGAAGCCGCAAGCCTTTTTGTCAGGCACTTCAAGGTAGCTTCTTGTTAAGCGTTCAAATCCGAATTGATTTTCACGACTGCCATATCTGTGTTTACATGATATTTACAACTGTATATCATGCGCAAAGGTGTCATATTTACAGTGTTCTCCATGCTTAATTACATCAGTATTGTACACAGTAAATTGTAAAGGTCCCAAAATAGAACCTTGATACACCCCGTTGCACACAATGGTTTGGTGGATAATTAGATGAATCGATTTATTTATTTATTTAAAGATACATTAACGACTTATCACTAAGACAAAACTTAAGATGACAAAGTTAGAAATAGGGTTCAGTGTGATTTGCCTTTACAGATCTGATGTATACAGCACTGACCGAAACAGAGAAGGTTACAACAATGTTAGTTAGGTACAATGAATTAGGTTACAACATAACTTGCAATAAAAGTAATTTCAGAGATGCTAAATAAAAACCAAAAAACAAGAATATAAGGAAAAATAAACAAAAAATAAGATTATCTGAAAGGAGTATTATGCTTATTATCTTACAAACAAAAATGACTAAATATGTTGACATAGTTGAAGAAGACTGTTCAAGTTTTTTTCATGAAAGATGTCGATACTGCTGTTTGCTAAAAACATTTGATTGTAACATATCATGGATCTGTTAAGGGGGGAATTTTTCCTACGTTTGGTTCTGCTGACATTTACAAAGAATGTTTGATTTATTGGGTATCTGGGAATTTTACTGGGGACAGCTAAAGATATATGCAAAAGTAATTCTGGGGAAGAGATTTGGCCATGTAGTATATTATGTAGGGTTTTTAAATCACAAGTTATACGTCTCCTCTCGAGAGAAGCAGTATTAAAATGGGTTAGTCTCGATTCATAAGTTGAACGATATGGGCAGCTGCGATCTTTGAAAGCTAGGAAGCGAGTAAAGTTACGTTGGATTCGCTCAATTCTATCACAGTGGACTCTATAGATAGGGCTCCATATCTGAGAGGCATATTCAAGCCGGCTACGTACTAGGGAATTAAAAACTGTTTGTATGGCTTTTGGATTTTTGAAATCTTTGCAGGTTCTTTTTATGAAACCGAGCGTTTTCCATGATTTTTTTATGACTGCGTCCGTGTGTTCGATAAAGTTCAGTTTGCTGTCCAGTAACACACCAAGGTCACGTACCGACTTAGATTCTGTTAAGGATTCATTACCTATGAAATATGAAGATTGAATAATATTCTTTTTAGTTGTGAAAGTAATCTTTTGACATTTTGAGGCATTTAAAATCATTTTATTATAATTACACCACTCTTGGATTGCGTTTAGATCCGATTGAAGAAGATTTACATCATCCGGAGATTTTATTTTCCTATATAGTTTAACGTCGTCCGCAAAAATTGAACATTTACTGAATAGGACGCAGTCAGTGATATCATTTATAAACGCTAGAAATAATATTGGGCCCAAATGTGAGCCCTGGGGTACGCCGGACGATGGATAAAAAGGCGAAGACTGATAGCCTAGGGCTGTTACTTGTGAGACTCTGTTTTGCAAGTAGGACTGTAGCCAGTTCAATAATTTTCCGCCAATTCCATATCCTGAAAGTTTGGAGAGTAATAGGCAGTGGTCGACTTTGTCGAAAGCGCTGCTGAAATCAGTATATATAGAGTCAATTTGATTGCGATTATCTATTTCATTCAGGAGATCGGTGACATAACATACGAGGTTACTGATTGTTGACCTTTTCTTGCTGAACCCATGCTGATAATGTGATATCATTTTATCTAAATGGAAAGTTATTACAGGGCATATAATCTTTTCAAAGAGTTTTGGAATTGAGCTTAATTTAGAGATTGGTCTATAATTTTGTATATTACACTTATCACCCTTTTTATAGACAGGTACCACATATGCGTTTTTCCAAGTAGACGGCATTATGCCTGTGTTTAGCGACATTTCAAATAAAAGTTTAAGAGGAAAAGTCAAATACTTTCGCGTCATTTTAAGGAATATTGGGGGAATCCCGTCCGGGCCTGCACCCTTATTTATATCTAAAGATTTTAAGGACTTCTCAACATCACTTTCATTAATAGTTATACTACAGAGGGAGAACTGTGGAAAACGATGAGACAACGATTGACCTGTCGAGTGATCTGCAGGAGAGTACATGGAGGAGAAGTAAGCAGCAAATAGGTCACAGATATCATCCCCCGTCTGAGCAACTTTATTTTCGAAATTCATGACACACGGCAATTCGGATGATCCACCTCTAAATTGTTTTACAAAGGACCAAAATTTTTTAGGGTTTTTATTAATGGACAGTTCCATATTATGAACATATTCTCTATAACAATGTAACATAAAAGTTTCCACACGTTTATTTGATAATTTCAATTCAAGTTTATCTCTAGGGTTGTTATGTAGTCGATATCTTTTATGAAGTTTATCTCTTTCGGTAATTAAAGCTTTCAGATTTCTCGTGAACCAAATTGGATTCTTTAAATTATGACTTTTTGTTTTTGGAACGGTTAAATTAATTATAGAATATAGGATATCGTAAAACTTGGAAACAGCAGCATTGACATCAGATACGCCTGATAATAGTGAGATCCAATCTATTTTCTTTAGCTCTTCATTTACAACGGAATAATCAGCTTTAATATAGTTATGAGTTGCAAATTGCCTAGCTTTTGTGTGTGAAGATGTGCTTGTATGTATCTCCACTTCCAGGGCTGGATGATGTGCATCAACTTTACTGAGGGGGCATAAATTTTCACGCACTGAGATATCATCGAAATTACCGAGTACTAAATCAAGAATTCTATTATTATGATTATTTATGTTATTGAATTGGTGGAAATCGTTAAGTGCCATAAAGTCTATAAAAGAATATCCTAGGCGACTATTATAGTTAAGAGGAGTTAGTTTTTGTGTAATTTCATTCCTAACCCACTGTATAAACCCCAAATTAAAGTCTCCCAGGATGATGGTGTTCATACTGGTGGACTGCATCACTGAGTTACAATTTTCTAAAATGAATTCTAGAGAAGCATTTGTTACAGGAGGTGGTAAGTATATTGCACCAAATAATGTTTCATTTTCACCATTGTTGCTTCTTGGAGTTTTTACTGATACCCACAAGTCCTCCGCTGTGCTCTCGAAGTGTTTCATTCTTCTGGACTGATGATTTTTTAAAACGGCAATTAGGACCCCGCCACCTGACTTTCCAGATGACAAGGTTGAACAGCGATCACGTCTGTAAACATTGTACGTTTGACTGAAAATTTCGTTGTCCTGGATACTGTCGTCAAGCCATGTCTCAGAGCCGACAATAACATCATAATGTGAAGAGAGCACTGCAAGTCTAAACTCGTTGGTTTTAGTTTTGAGTCCCCTAAAGTTCTGGTAATATATCTTAAAGCCACATTTCACCGAACAAGCTCTTAAAGTGCGGGTTCCAATAGTATTGTCAAACATCCTTCAGCGAGTCATAATTTTTAATCAACTTAGCTGGTGATTGATCGTTCTTGCGGATAAAAATACGTCCATTTCGAATCCATGTATATTTATAGTCTTTTTCGCGCGCAACAAGTCTAGTACGTGCATGCAACGCTTTATAAAATGGGGCCAAATGTTCAGAGATATATACTGGCAATTTACTACCTCCATAACCAAGGTGGTCTGAATTAAGCTTGTTTGTTGGGTTGATTTTATTAAATTTGTGTACAGCCGCGAGGATGACGTCTCTGACTGTCGTGGAAGGAAGTTTTACAATAACGGCACGCGGTCTATTGTTTGAATCAGACAACTTTCTTACTCGGGTGCAAGAAATGATATCAGTATTTTGCAGAGGTGCGGAGATTATCGTACATATCTTCGTTACTAAGGTTGCTAAGTTCTCAGACTTATTTTCTGGAAGACCGTTAATTTCAATATTCGTCTCTCTGGAGTGTTGTTCGAGGATATTCAGCCTATGGGACATGTCTTCGACTTTGTCATGAAGGAAAGTGTTTTCTTTTGATAAGAATTCTATTCTATCCTCAGAGTTTTTAAGAATGGATTGTAGACGATCAATTTCACAAGTTAAATATTGTAGTCCGTTTTTTACATCTTGTAAAGCACTTAATTCTTTCCGTATCTCTGCAAATTCTTTCGTTAAGTAAAAATCGATCGAAGTTTTAATTGTTTTTTCTATTGAAGTTTGTATCTCGGTTCTGATTGCGTCCAAAAGAGTTGTGTCAGTAGGATTAGACGCTGTAAGGTTTTTATTAAGCAATTTCACATTATCAGAGTCCGACAAGTCCGACCCAGAGCCGTTGTCAACTCGTTTGAATGGTTGCTGTTTAGCATGGATGGGCGTGTTTGTATTATCGGATTTACGCGCTTGACTGCTGCACATGGGGCATATCCATTTTTGTTTTTGTTCATTATCCATAGCTGCAAAGCGCTGGCGCGGTATGTTCGCGCATTCTATATCATAATTTTCTTTACAGAGTGTGCATGTTAGGTAATCTTTCTTTACGATCTTCTTTAAACATCCTGCACAGCATTTGTTTGCCTTAGGAGTCATCGTGAAGTAACTGATATGGTTTAAAGAGTTTATAAGACAAGTTGTTTAATAATAGTGAAGAAAACTAATTATCATGTCACTAATTTCTTCAAACGGTTTCAAAGTTAACAGCGTCGGAGGCGGCGTCTAAAAGATCGTAAGCGCCATGTAGGACGCGTTACTTTACGCGTTTCTTACAACTCCGCGGTTCAACGAGAAATTTTTTTATGACAATTTTGTTATTATTGAAATAAACACTTTTATAACGCTTCACGTAAGTAATACAATGTGTTACTGTTTTTGCTGACACTATGTGGATGGAAATCACTTAATTGTACGTCAGATTGTGGACTTTTACACTTTAAAAACAACTTAAAACTGGAGTGAGCACAAATGTATGTTGTTACCCTCGCGACGATCGAACGAACTGTTCTCTTGATGACTAAGGAGGGTATAAATAAATAATACATTTATTTTCATATCAACCCACAGTTCAAAATACATATTTTGGCTTTCTTTCGATAATCTATGACAGTACTGTAGGACATAAGGTATTGTATGCCTAGGTCAAAAGTAGAAAATTATTTAATCTTACATGCAAAAACATTGCCTACAGAATTATTTTCCATTTTGTCGCTACACCGCGTCCTGAAAGAAATTATCCAATGATACTTTAATATAATAAAACATTATTACAATAACCGAGTTAACAATTAATTTTCAGCCTTATCTGTTTAATAAATCAAACTCAGGTAGAGTTCAAGTGTGTATTATCAAAAGCAATTTGTAGCGTTTCTATTCAATATGACATATATCGTTATTAGATGTTCCTTTAAATATTCTATACAATCTAATTATTACATAAAAACTGTTCCGGCATTATTTTCCGGTGTTGTGTAGTTGTTCATAAAAAAAGTTTAATGGGCGTAACGAAGATATTGTCGTGATCATGTTTCGGCCATGGCATATGACATCCGCTTAATGGATGAACGCTGTTGCCGCGTCGTGAAGATCGCCTGAAGGTCCTTAGGGATTCACCCTCAAATAATTAAGTTCTTTTCTTATATCGCAACTTTAGCGTAATTATACAACATTGATATGTGTCCTGGGACTATACGTGTTCCTTTTATGCTGCGTTTCTCCGCTATACTGAGAAAGGTTTTGAGAATATCAGCTTATGATTATCCGTTAATCAATTTATTTATTAGCTTTTTATTTAGCTATATAATATTCGTTATAACACTTGGAATACAGATTAATTTTTTTATCCTAAATTATCTTAAACCTTGCTGAAGTTTTATTTAATTTTTTAAACTTTTTATTTAAACTTTAAGTGGAAACTATCCCTGATACTTAAATTCTTTTATCTCGACGTCAAATACGTTTGCAATAAAATGTTTCAAATTTTTAATAGAGAACCCACACTGACATAAGTAATAGTAACCGTTGCATCATTTGAGAGGAAGACCAGGTTAAAAGTCGAAAGACGTTTTTCAGGAGCGTAGCTGGTGGAAATCTGTACTCTACCTATCGCTACGTGAAATAGGCGTAACTGTATAACTAACCGTTGGTATCTGCAGATACATATATTCAATTCCTAACAATCGCAAAAATTAACAACTGCTCACGGCAGCTGGCTTTTTTAGGTTTTATATATATTTACCAGACCACTTGCAATATCCGAGGATCGCCAATTTGTTTTCGGCTATAATGGAAAGAATCATAAATCTTTTTGCATGTTTCTTGAAGAGCCTCATTGCATGTTATAGTACTCCGGAAATAACTCAGAAGTTAGTACATTTCAATTTTTCACGCGCGTAATAAAAGCGAGATGCGTAGTCATGTAATTTATTTCCACGTAGAGTAAAATAATTTCCATGCAGACTTTCATATATTATTTTTAGGAGTAGATATAAACATAATTTCTAACAGCTTGTGACCTATTTCTCAATCTAAGTGACCTATCACAATTTCCATGTAGGTAAACAGACTCGATCTGGCGAGGCAAGTTTCAATAACACAGGAGACATAAGTACCTACATGTATTTCCGAGAATAAGTATACCTTGGAAAAAATCAAATTGATCTGTCGTCCTTTGTAACATAATAGAACGATAAAACAACGAACACATATTTCACGTTTATTATATAACTAAGTAAGTAGGTACAGATCCGATTTCTGCAATGTCATTTGAAAGCGTGAAATCCGAGAAAAAAAGAAATAAATGGGTAACGTGCTTATTAATTTTTTTGTATAATTATGAAATACTCGTCACTGAAATTGTTGATTATGTTACTGAGCTATTATCAATGAATACTTATCAACTAATATTTGTTTAAATTAACAGTTCCATTTTTGTCCTTGTTGAGGTTGGTTGATGTCCATGGGTGGCAACATCCACTTGTAACTGCTGACATTTGCTAATCTCTTCACGCAAAGAAAGATCAAGGCTGTCCAATTTATTTGAAATATAGGCTATGAATTTAACTTCACGTCAACCGGCGCTCCCCTTATTTGTTGGAAGTAGGAACAAACGGAAGGATTTGCGTAATAAAATATTTTTGTCAAACATTGACATTAGGTATTACAAATAACACGACTTTAATACCTTATAATAATCGTTATCAGAATAAATTATGCTCAAATTCTTCTCTACAACTCTACATAATATAAGTCGTTATTAGATGCAGATTGTTCGTGATGAAGCAGACGTATAATATACAGAGTTCTCTATTAAAAACAGAATAGGGTTTTAATGATAAGATTTTTGTTTTAATTAGTGGTAGAACACTGTGCACAGTTATTCCGCAATAGCCCTGTAGCCGCACATGCTCCCTATATGTAACTGCCGTTTCGTACATTCATGATTTTTAATGCAGTCGGGTGGATTTTGTACAGTAATTATTTGAACACCAACTTGATATTGGGTACATATTAATTGCCAAGGGACAATAGCACACAGTAAATAATTTTGTGGTACAAAGTAAAAACTTCAAGGGACTGTATGCTATTAACCTTACTTACGGCTTATACATATATAAATTAACGTATTAAGGATTCTCTTGTGAAATCATGCCTCCAACGATTTGGAATGTCTCTTGTCATTGTAAATGTGCATATACGGTGTAATATTAACATTTATTTCAACAATACACCTACATCGTCCCAAAAAAAATATCTGGAGGTCAAGTCTTGACCATTGCGAATAATATGGAAGATGTGTTGCAATTTTCCAAATAGATTTGAAATTAAAATATTACCTTGTCGTTGCGAACTTGTGATTATACTGGAATGGTTCTTAGTAAATCTTAATTAACATTTGACTGTTGAAACACAATTAGGAATTGTATAGTTACGTATACCTAGAAACATTCCAGACATATACCTATGTTAAGAATACAGCTTAATCAATTTCAGCGAGTTACTCAGAATCATAGATAATTTTTTTATAATCTCAATTATTGATATACTATGTAATATGGCAAAATTCTATTTGCATTGAAACAATCTATTACAAAATGTCTATTATGTCTATATAGGTAAAGTTCACAGGTATATAAATCTTCATGTCTCAATCTGGCCTCGTTCAGTTTTTGTCACGCTATCTTTTTTTATATGATTTTTCATTTTTCTAAAAGTCCTTGTTAAGTTATTGAATATTACTGTTTTAATATGGGCAATAGATAAAATAATTAAATATAAAAGTGTAGTATTGTCTCAAAAAACTGATATTTTGGGCAATAAGTAGGATATACATATATATGAATACCTACAGATGTTTTCCGCAAATACGTATGATTATTTTCTCACGGTATAAACAGTTTTACTAAAATAATGTTCTTGTTCCAATCACACTTGTCTATAAATCTTTAATTGCTCTATATTGTCGCCCTTTGCCCAGCCGCTTCGTGAACTATTGAATAATAAGTTATTTTTTACGTGATCGGAACAACTGTTTGCAGAAGTAATTCGATTAAATAAAACTTAATGTTAAATTAATTACAACTTATAATAACATAATAACATAATAACTTTGAATTATGCAAAATACCTGTACATATTATCTTTATTATACTTTATTGTCACATCTAATTACGTTACAATGAGCAGATTTAATATTTAGTGCCATTTTTGATAAAATTTACGTAAATTTCTTTTGAGATATAAAATCTTTAATCGTAAACGGAAAATGTAAGGGATAAAATTGTTTTAGAGACGTTTCAGTTTATTAATTCTATCGTGCGATCTGTTCTGTCCCTACGTATATTTTAAACCGTGTATCGTAAGCAAGTGTAGGTATAGTTATATTCACTTCCTTTAATTATTTTTTTAGACCGCAACATAAAAAAATATTACTCTTGCTCTAAGGAGTATTCTCACAATCAAATAATAGGGTACGGTTATAAGTATAAATTACTTCATTGTTTAATGTACATACAAAATTATTACGTTGTGTATGTGACATACATACAGAATATCATTAGATAAAAAGAAAGTGAAGTTTAATTCGACTCACCTTAGATTCTTGTCCTTCATGTTGCTTATAACAATATAAGCATTTAAGTTACTAATGACACAATATTTCACCAATAAATAACCTATATTTAACTCAACCTTTTGTATAATCGCCTAGAGCGCTTTAAGTACAAACAAATACTATATTTTAGCTACAGTTACAAACCCTAAGTTATAGCTACAGTCGTCAAGTGTGGTCAAAACATTGTGAATGAAAGCGATCGATAATTTCTGATACTGGCAGCGCCACGACAGCGACTGTTGGCGAGCGAAGCGCCGAGCGACTGTGAATGTCATGGGACCGTGTTCAGATTTCGCCAACTCGCTGCTCGTATTATGATTTAGCAAAGCCCACGTGACTCCGCCTATAGACCCGCAAAACAGCTGACATTTCTGACCTTGAACTGGCAACGCTATACGGACCCTAGCTTGCACAAGTTGCCCGATTGTTGAAGCGTCGATAGTAAATAAAATGAATGATACTAAAGGTTATGAAAATAATTATGATAAATTCGAAATTTTAGATATGATAATTATTTAACCGCTATTGACCATAATTATGTTTTACTCTTACGATATAGGAATAAATATGAAAATATTATTAATCATAAATCTAATGTTAGATGTTTTGGATATTATTTGACTGCCGTCATGGTCGAGTGGTTAGAGATATCGGAGGTCGCAGGTTCTGTTCTCACCTAGGACAAACATTTTTGTGATGAGCACTTTTGTTCTGTATCTGGGTGTAATAAAATTATCTATATAAATACTATTGTTATATAAATACTATATATGATGATAAATATACATGTACTTACATATTTGTATATTAAAAGTTGCCATCTATACAAATAAATAATGTTGAAATGTCTGTTTGTAATATTAAAATAACCGCTTTTTACTAAATTCATACATATGTATGTATGTGTACACGGTAGATACACCAAAACAACATTTTTTACAATGTTTGTCTATTTGTTTTCGCTAATCTCTGGAACGCGTTGCTGCAAATGATCTACTCGTATAATGGGTACCTACTCTAAAATTGAAATAGTATGATATGTGGTCAATTAATAGCAATTTTGTGGTTAACTATAACAACCAAAGAACATCTTTGCTTATTAATTCAATCCATTGCATATCTATTTAAAATTAGGTATATTTTGTTTACGATTACCTAGATCATTAAGATTAGGTCTATATCTAGGTCTACGTCTAGGTACATATCTCTTGTAAGTAAACTTTTACGGCTTTCTGTTTCGCGGATTTGCGCCCAAATGCCTCCGACCGGTGTTGACATCCCGGCTTCCTATTCGTACCAAGGTGCGGGTGTACCAGGCGTACATCCGGTCAAGGCTCACGTACGCGGCTCCGGCGTGGTATGCGCTGGTAGCACGGTCCCACCGCAGGCGTCTTCAAGCGCAGCAGAACATCGCCCTTCGCACCATCGTGGGGGCGGGTCGCTACGTTAGGAACGACGTGGTGG
>DWGJ01004676.1:0-11305 GCA_018246895.1 Aspitha aspitha aspitha | reverse complement strand
TCTCCCGGTCTACTATAGCCTGAGGGGCGCACAAAGCCGAAGTACGATGACTAAAACATGACCTTCATTGAGTGTATTGAGTGTACCTTATAATGAATAAAAGAATTTGAATTGAATTGAATTGTATGTTAGTCTTTGAGCTTGTTTGAAGCTTCCAAATTATGCCACTTTATTTCACCTATGCCACTTATAGTAGGTAATTTCTTTTTCTGTAAAATTGCAGCTGCACAGTGTAGTATTTTTCCTGTCTGTAATGGTTATGATTGTTTGTGATAGTGTCTTATCTAAACGATTTATTAGTTTAAGTACTTTTAGTTCATAAATATGTACATCTTTCCCCCTCCAACGCCCTCCTTCTTTCCAGCACTTGCATATCCTACTGCCTATTAAATTCCCTCGTCAAAATCCTAAATTCCAATTTTATGGCTTTTATTTCGTTGCGATTCAAGTTCGGTATTGTTATTGTATGCGCGGCGCAGGTATCCCACCACCCGCCCATGGTCGCACAGTTCTGCGAGGGGCAGGCCGGCTGGCAGTGCTGGCAGGAGTTCACTATGACCACCAAGTTCCGCGGCAAATACCTCCAGATCATCCCCCTCGGCAGTGCCTCCGCGATGTTCCTTAGCTCCGGCAACAAATATACCTGGCGGAAGGTACGGCTTCTTCCAAATTCGACCGAATCTATCTTCAATCCAATTCTAGGCAATTGTATTGTAAGTAACATAAACACAAAAAGGAACTCGCGCGGTTGTGGGTGGGGGTAGTGGAGGGGAGGGAGTGGGTATGTATGTGTGTGTGTGTTAGTGTGTGTGTGTGTGTGTGTGTGTGTGGCGCGGCAGGTGTTGCACCATCGAGCCCCACGCGCTCTGCTGCGTGCTCTTCGACAGCTCCGGCAACGCGTACCACTGGGGCAAGGTGAGCGTCGCCGACCGCCGCCGCGACACGCCTCACTGTTCTCGCTTTAAAACCCACTCCATGAAACATATCCGACGGAGTTCCGTTTTACTGATTATTTTCCACAAGTACAAAGGTGAGACAGTCCAATATTTTAACATAAGATTCAAACTATACAGGTGTTGTGATGTCGAGGTCTAGTTTAAAATTTAAATGTTTTCATTCTCAATTTTAATCCTTCTTATGTAGGACTTATTTTGATATGGAATGAAACAAATTATATTGCAAAAATATTATATACAAACATTTATGAATGCACATCCCGATTGCGAATGACAGGTATCGACGACGGTACACAACATAATAGTGGGCAAGCTGTGGGTGGACAACCACGGCGACATGGACATCAAGGGCGAGGCGGGCCCGGCCGCCGGCTACGTGGCGCACGTCAAGTACCTGCCCTACGGCTACTTCAGCAAGGACACGCAGCGGAAGGTGACCGGCGTCGTGAAGGACCCGCACGGCGTGCCGCGTTACGTGCTGCAGGGCCACTGGGACGGCCGCGTCGAGGTGGCGCCCGTCACCAGCGCTTCCGCCGACAACACCGTCTGCAAGACGGGCAAGTTCGCGCTCGCCTGGCAGCGCGTGCCCGCGCCGCCCGACTCCGACAAGTGGTACAACTTCACGCTGCTCGCGGCGCAGCTCAACGAGCCCGAAGAGGGCGTGGCGCCCACGGACTCGCGGCTGCGGCCCGACCAGCGGCTCATGGAGGAGGGGCTGTGGGACGAGGCAAACGCGGAGAAGCTGCGCCTCGAGGAGAAGCAGCGCGGCGCGCGCCGCGAGCTCGAGGCGGCCGCGGAGGCGGCGGCGGCGCGCTCCGCCCCCGCGCCCGCCACGCCGCGCCCTGCGTGGTTCGCGCGCCAGGCCGCGCCCGCGCACCTGCACCTGCGCCACCTCTACACGCACCGCTATTGGGACTGCAAGGCGCGCCAGGACTGGGCCGCCTGCCCCGACATCTTCTAGCGCTCAGGTGATCCCGCTTTACCTACCCGACGGTACCTTATCGAGCCCCCGGCGACCGCAACGCCTTTCGCTACCGTCTTCACCATGTCTTCGACGATGTTGTTCAATTACTGCATAGTAACAGTGCAGCTACAGGTAAGTTTTACCCATAGTCGATCCGATAGACACCATCTGTACAATAAGTTGTGTTGTTATTATTTGGTATCTTTAAAAAAACACATCTCACACATCGATCTTTTGAGATTATAAGTTTGCTTTACGTACTATAATGTCTATACAAATTGTTATATTGTTGAATCAGCCTACGTTTTATGAATGAACATCCCGGGGACGCCGCAGCAGCCTATGTGTTGCGGAACATGGGGCGGGTGTGCCGGGGTCATGCCCCGGGGATTATTTCACATTACATATGAGTATTATAACGAGGATCATTTAGAAGACCCGATGTCTCAATCCGCTGGCTACATTCTACATATTGTTTGTATATAAAACAATATAAGAGATGCATAGACAACACCCGCCAAAAACTAATGTTTATTTTTACGTTTTGTTTGATTACGTGATTTACTGAAACTTAACCACTAATTCTTTAAAAACTAAGCACGTTTAAGCATTAGCGGTCATTACATTTACTTGTATGCAAGAAGTGTAATGGTAACGGATCTGTACAGTTGTAATGCTACATTTCCAACAATGAAATTGATTTGTTACAATTCAGCTCATGTATTTTCAGTTAAGTGTCAAATTGTTGGCGTATTTATTGGAAATGAAGATTTAAATTTTATTTATTTATTTAAGATCTATTCGAGTCAATATTCGATCGAAATGATATAGAGAGGCAAACAATAGTTTGCAAATGTGGATTATTAAGTCCATCGATAACTAGACAAAGCGAGACGTGTCGTAACGTCCTCTGCAAGCGACATTTAACTGTGAATTCATGCACAGCTTCAGTTACATAAAAAACTGATTTCATTTTTTTCGTTAAACTACCATAATCTTGATATAACTGATTTCAATTCCTAGAAATTGCTTGTAGTTATAACGGCGACTGGTATGCGGCACGTCAGCGCTCGGATCCCTTTATTTGCTGCACGAGCTATTCGAGCTATTAGAGCTGTCGGTAATGCCTCGACACGGCAGCGGCGGAGCATTATTGACTGTCAGTGTTGCGAATGAACTCAAGTTTGTATCAAGTACCATGTGATGCGAGTCGGCTGTTTACAGTTTACGGAAGAAACATGCTTTTGATATCGACTTGTAGTGGTCTAAAGTATTTTTTAAGATCTATTAGAAATTGTATATTTCAAGTGGATGTAAGATAATTTGTTAATATTTTTATTATAATAGAATATTTGAATACAAAGCCATAACATCTGTATCATGTTGGTTATGAAAATAAAATGTCACAGTATGGTGTTGTTTCATTTCCGAACTCAAGCTTTCTGGGTAATGTGGTTGGGGTTTTAAGACTCGATACAATAAGAATACGTATCTACCTTTGAGACTTGAGTACTTATTTTTAAATAGAGCTCTGGGTTTGTCCATAATAGAAACAATTATAATTTCAACATTTTATTAAGAAAACGGAAACAGTGAAAAAGTACATAACTGTAAATTGTAGTTGGTTACAATATTGTTTATATAAACAAACATTACAAATCATAAAATCACGTCATTATTACTATATCTCCTTTGTAACGATATAAATCAACTAACGAGTCTGTATTGTATGTACTTTGATATTTTTCCAGTCCCAACTTTATCAAAGAAGCCTTCAAAAATTATTTGTAACCAGAAAACAGATGTTTTAAACCCATGGCGAAATCAAAATAATAGTATTATTGTGATATGCGAAATTATGTGAAGACCTCAATCAAGAATTGGTGGAATGAATCTTAAAGCTAGTTTTGGAGATAGAGTAATAATGTGGATCGACATTATACATATACGAAGATAAATAAATGTTTATAAATATGTATACGTCAGATATGACGTGCAATTATCTCCGTTCGGAAACAATTACTCGTATGACATCATGACACTTCGGTTAAAAATAAATGTGTTATGTAAAGATTACATTTATATAGAAGTATGAAAAAGTAAAATTAAATTATATTTCCTTATTTTTAAATTTATTTATACATTTGCCAATAGCTCAGAAGCTGATCCTTTCGGTTCCGAATAATTAAAACCAATATAATTTTCGATTGTAAAATGATTATTATAGGTTACAGCTCACACTTTTTTATGAAAATATTTTTAATATTTTGAGGCATTATGCGTACAATTTTTACTAGCCTTAAGAAGAGTCTTAAATCAAAACACATTTTTCATAAATATATCGGGCGATGCGCCGTCCGTTCATCGTTCATCTTCAAACCACAAAATCACAATCAAATTACAAGTGATATTCAGTTTCAAGCACTATACATTTTTAAACCACACTTTAAAGATGAAAGGGCCATGATGAAAATAATTTTCAATTAGAAAATTTCACAAGAACAGTTCTCGTTTATGGTTCCGATACGCCAGCAATACGTACAGCAAATGGCGCTCATTAATATTACATATACGCCCGGACTCTTATTAAACTGTAATCACTATGTATTAATACAATTTAAATCCAACTTTTGCACATATTTACATATTTTACAAGGAAAAGAAATAACAAATAATAATATTTCTAAACCTTTTGATATGAGCCTTGTATCGATAGACGCAAAGATACGAAAAAAGTTGCTATGTCTTAAACGATGTCGATATCATGGAAGAAATTGAAATATTTACACGTTGCCGAAGCAATAGGACTTTGTATTAAAATTATCAAATAAATTATTTCGTTATGAAAAGTTCGAGTGGTTGCTAACTTCAGTGGTAGAAATATTTAATGTACATAGGTACATTTGTAACACATAGTTCACAGCTAATAAATTACAGAAAGAAATGCAATACAAGAATTTCTTTGCGAGTTAAACGTGTACTGGTTAAGGATATATTTTATTATTTTTGTTATATCTTTTCGTATAGTCATAAATCATAAAAACCAGACGGACATTAGACGTTCATTCTGGTGTAAGCTATTACTTATGAACCATCATAGTTTGGCTATTATTTAACGAGCACTGTTTCTCAGCAAGTTACTTCGTTGGGAGATCGTCCGCGGCGACTCTTTGCCGTGATTCAGTAGCGCTTCCGTATAGCGCTCTTTATCGCTACTTTACGTTTTTTTTGCGCGCGTGGAACAAGCAAGCGACAGAAGCGATTCGACGCGCGACTGTTACCGGTGACATCGCGTACCTAGGAAACGACTGTACGTTGATCGCTAAGACAGCGATGTCAAAGCATTGCAAATGAACGGTAATGTTGACCGGCAACGATACAGCGACAGGATTGGGGTTTTATCGTATAAGGTCGCTACGGTATCGCTCCAAGCCGCCGTCGGCAACCTCCCTTTATAACTAAATTCAATGGCTGATAACAAGAAAAAACCAGGACATGGTTTTTAAAAATGGTGTAGTTGAATTAGAAAAAAAAATAGAACGTGAAAATGTTATTGAACAGACTGTTCCTCTGGCGTGGTTCAATTATTGAGTGGAAGATAAAGATTTTATTTGAACCACGTCTTCGTTGATGAATCAAGTGTTGTCGGCAAGCGCCGCCCAAGAAGTGCGACATAGAAAAACTTGTACAAGTTGCTAGACATAGTAACTCACGGTTGTATGATGTCCGACACAATAAATGCTTATCGAGATGACAATTCGTAGAAAATTACAAAACGATATGACAATTAAAATAAAAAAATTAAGAAGAATAAAATGTAACATTTTCTTTCTATCAGGAATTGAAGTCTCAATTTATAGCATACAAATATTTACAATATTTTTGACGGATGCTCATTTCACAACGCCGGATAGAAGCTTTACGCATAACAAACGATACAGCGACAATCATTTTTACCATTCAATAGATTATGACGGGTATTAACACAATATCATTACATCCTAATCTTAGGATTATTATTTATAAGAACGAATAAGATCAATACTCATATTTAAAAATATATTTTTGTCGAGCTCTGTATTTCCACTTCACTAGACAACTGGAGGTCTATCATCAGAATCGACTACCGTGCCACGTGCCCTTCGATGTCGCTACATAAATTACTTCAACGATTTTATTCAGACACATAAATCATAATATATTTGAACACAAGCATTAGTTATTTAATTAATAAATAGGTTAATTGTAAGACGATAACATAGGAAAAGTAACTAGGATTGTACAGTTGTACTTAATATAAAAAAATACGCGGCAGTTAATGAATATTATCAAGTCAAATTTTACTATTTTTCAGAATATTTAGTACACATTATTCCAGTACACTTAAGACATAATGATACACCTACCTTACAGTAATAGGATCGTTACGGATCTTGTTAGGTGAGGTCTACATTTATTTTACAAAAATAAACCATAACAATTAAGCTCAGATCAATTTTATGATACAAATATAGATGTTTGGAGTTACATTGTAATATAACAGCGCCGGAGGGTGCGGGCGGGGGCGGTCACCTGCCACCTCAACAATGTCGGAAGCGTGGTTTCAAAATTTCTGCCGGTTTTAAAATCGAACACTTTTGAATCGTTTTTTATACTCAACCATATTATGACATGATCTTGAAAATTCCAAATGCATAGAATTATGACCTCATCAGATATATGACCATTACAGTCAGTTTCGCCACATTAGTAATATACATCGAGGTATACACTGTTTATAATGTATAACTTTGAAAAAATGTAATATCTAAACAAACATGATCATAATTCCAAAAATTAACAATTTGGAACTAAACATTCAAAATTACGTTTGGTCATAGATACTTCAATGACTTATATTTGTAAAAATATTATGTATGCATGGAATATAAAAAACTTTGTTTGCCAGAGCTTATACAGATATTACAATACTACCACACACAAGAAAATAAATAATTGAACAATATTAAAATTAAAATATAACTATATATTAAATCGATATAGAAATTAGGAGAACTAAAATTTGGGACGTTAAAGTGATAAAAAGATTACAGTCCTGTTAATATTGATTCTGGATGACGCGTAATGGTAACCCACGTTTGTAATATACCTGACGTATCATTTATTATCTTTTGATTATTCAGTAATCAAATCGACCCCATCGTTGAATAACTGCGGCGAAATGCATACAATTAGCGTTTAGTAGTATTTACCTAAAGCGTCAATAAAAAGCTTTGGGACTCATTTATCACACAAAAACAATGCTTTTAAAATACCGAACGCAATATAAAGCGATTAAACCAATAGATATTCATGAATTTTTGCTCGCAATATATTTAGTACATACCTAACCATAATTCACATAAGGCCAGGGCACTTAAGGTAATAACTTTTATTTACAATTTAAAATAGTAAAACTTAAAAATACATAACAAAATTAGATATGAGTGGTATGAATAAATGATTATGAGAAATCTACCTAATGTCGGTGATTACATAACAAAACCCAAGCTCAATAAAAAAAAACATCAACAGAAACAACATATAGCGTGCATTAGCACTTCCAAGCTAAACGTAGTTAGACAATGCCGATAATATGTAGTAACATGAGGCGCCGGCCTCCGGCCCACCGCCGCCGGGGCGAGGCGCGGGCCGTTCCATACACTTTCAGATTCATTAATGTTTCGTTAAATGCGAGTTTCAATCGGGAACGTTTTACGAAATCGATGGCGAGTTGTTTATTGACTAGCATTCACTTATTTGGTTAAAATATTTTTTAAATGTTCGACTTATTTAAAAAACACGACATTTAACATTATAAAGAAAATATAACAACAGTACTCGCTTCACATGAAGTTATTCGTTATAATTCGACGATGGATTGGAACGATATTGATCAATGTTTTGGTTAAAATAAATGGTGATATTTGCTTGTCTTTTCATAATTAATGCATCAGTCCAGGATGGTACCGGGTCTCGAGAGTGACGACACGATCACTCGACCACTACGACATAAATAATTCTTGAATATAAAGCGATATATAAAATATTTTTTATTCATTTTGTATTATTTGCTCAGATGTAAGCTTTTAAGACTACCCGTTATATTTACAAAGCGAAAATGACGGTCGTACAGGCGGGCCGCGGGGAAACAACGATCACCTCACAGAACGCATTTTGCAGAGGCTGAGGCGTCCGAAGCGCGCTGCCACTTCACACTCGCACTCGCACTAGCACTAGCTATCCTTCGTCCGGAAAACATTCACTTGACTGATATAACACTCTCACTTAAACATACTTCCAGTCGCTTCCGGGAATTGTCAGTATTTTACAGATCGAGCATCGGAGTCGCCGCCCTGGCGATTGTTACAACATTATTCGATATAATTTTAAGCGACTGCAAAATCATCGCACCGACGTATCACTATCGCCACCTTCACGTACCACCGCTCACTGAACAACATTTATGAATACGATTCGATGTTCAAGTTCAAGCGTTCGACACCGCCGCGTATCGACACAACATCTCGTAACGACTCAATCGGCGGCCGAAATCGAGTTCCCCGATTACGACACGGTCGGAGTTCGAGGTGCGGCGCGCCGCCGGCCTCACTCGCTGAAGTAGCGCACCTTGCCGCTGCCGCACCGCACCACGTCCTCCCACGCTGAAAAATAAAAGGAGAGCATGAGGATGAGAACAAGGGGCCGGGGAGCGGGCAGGGAGGGCGGGGCGGCTCGTACCGGCGCCCACGTAGTCCACGAGTTGCAGAAGGTGCGCGGCGGGAGGCGCGGGGGGCGCGCGCGGCGGCACGTAGCGCAGCGCCGCGGGCCCGGCGCGCACGGCCACGCCGCCCGCCGCCTCGGCCGCGTCGGCCGCGTCGCGCACCAGGTCGCAGCGCGCGCGCCGCGCCGGGCCACCCAGCAGCTGCTCGTTCACGTCGAAGCCGAACGTGACGCCGTCCATGTCGCGCGGCCGCGCCGCCGAGTCCAGCAGCACCACGGGCGGCCGCCGGTCCGCCACTACGTCGGGCGCGGGCGGCGCGGCGGGCGGCTCGGGGCGCTCCTTGCGGGCGCGCGGAGGCGGCGCGGCCGGCTTGTCCGGGACGCGCCGCGCCGTCAGCGCCGGGTACTCCCCGTCGGCGGGCGGCGGGCCGGCGGGGTCGGGGCGGCGCGGCGGCGGCGGCTCGCCCTCCGCGTAGAAGTTGCAGGACTCGATGAGGTCCGGGATGTTGTGGCGGGTGCGCGCGATGTCGGCGTAGGAGGCGTGCGGCGCGGGCGGCGGGCGCGCGGTCGCGTCGGCGGGCAGCGAATGCACGGAGTCGAGGTCGTCGTTGGAATCGTTGCTGCGGTCGGAGGGCGCGCGGCGCGGGGACGGGGCGCGGGCGCGGCGCGGCGGGTCGGCGGCGGCGTCGTCGTGGCGACGACGCGGCTTGCGCTTTTTGGTGACGGTCTGAAAGTCTGTCAGCTCGGCGGCGGCCAGGGCGGCGGCGGCGGCGGTCGTGGCGACGGCGGCGGCGACCGGGACGACGGCGGAGGCGGCGACGGCGTCGGGCTTGCAGAAGTAGAACGAGTCCCGCGCGTCTTCGCCCCAGGAGCGGCGCTCGGGCTTGGCGGGCGCGGGCTCGGGCCAGGGCTGCGCGCGCGGCTCGGGCTCGTCGGTGAGGTCCTCGAGCTTGGTGCGCGAGAGCTCCTCGAGCGACGAGGCCCGCTTCATCTTGCTCTCCTTGTCCTTGCGCCGCTCGGTGGAGCGCTTCTTGCCGCCCTTGTCGTCGGAGTCGTCCTTGTGCTTGGCGCGGCCGGCCAGCTTGTGGCCGCGGGCGGTGTCCGCGTTGGACTCTATAAACCGCAGCACCTCGTTGAGGTCCTTGTTGCCCTGGTAGCCGTCTATTTGGTGAGATTTTATGACGGTTTCGTTCTTTGATGACTTTTTCCTTCGGGGTTTCTTGTGTTGACTAGATCCTGAGAGGGGTGAACTGAACCCTTGAACTGCATTGCCGTTTTCGTCAAGAGATTTCTGTAAACGGTAGTGCACAGTGAGTATAGGCACCTGAATAGGAAGGAAAAATTATGATTTAGTTTTCGACCTGTTCACATATATTATGGATAAAGCTTTCACCCGCAACAATATCCCCGCATTAATAAACTAAATGGAATTGTTTTCATATGATACCGTGCCGTCGCAAACGTCGCTTGTGCATTCTATAGCAATACAAAGTAATACTAAATAGAGCACCTGACAGTGTACGCCTCGCGTTATTTGCGAGTGTTGGTAGCGAGTGTTGGGGATTTAAATGAACTCGCCTTGTATTCGTCGGTCGCGGAGGAGACGGTGGAGCCGTAGCTGGGCCGCGACAGCGGCAGCCCGTTGAAGCTACTCGATATCACGCTGCGGGGCTGCTGCCGACAATGCACCGTGTCATTCCACTCATCGCATACCGACGCTTTATTGAACTATGCCACGTGGCAATTATATATGTAATGACGCTAGTAGCGGAAAGTGAATTAGTTGGGCCCTTTTCATATTTTTCGATCGATAGAAAAAAAAATTTCGACTAGATAGTGCTGCCCTCTTAACATTCCCCGTTATGTTACTAGTAGTTCAGCAGAAATTAGGTTTCACAATAGTTTACCGTATTGGTTTACCAAGATTTTTTAACTAGATAAAGTGCAGTGAAAAGATTTAAATTATTACGTTATTTAACTTAATATTTATATTATCTGTAGTCATTTATTAGTAGTACATCATGCCGCGAACATAGCTCCGTGTAGCTGCACAGATAAAAAAGAGTCAGCGGGAGAGGGAGGGACCGTGGGGAGGGCACACGCATCCCTGTCGTCTGTGGGAGTGTGTATTACACGAAACATATTCACTGTGCTCTAAAATGACTGTCGATTGAAATTTGGCTTCATAGTTAATACTGATCATTGTATTTATAATTACATTGAAATAACAATAGATAATAAGTAGAACAATAGTAGTAATATTCAGGCATATTTAATGTTGAGTAAAATGAGGTGAGAGCGGTCATGAAGTATGACGGTCGGTACAATGTAACCGTTCTCCAACACTGATCTGAACACGGTTGTGGTCGAACGGAATGTCTTAAATTAAATATCTTATCACAATAAATGAAAGCGAGAGGCTGACTGGCCTCGTGGTCGAGTGGTTAGAGACCCTGACTGCGAAACCGGAGGTCGTAGGTTCCATTCCCACCCGGGACAAACATTTGTGAGATGAGCACATTTGTTTGCTCTTTGTCTGGGCGTAATAAAAATATCTATATAAGTACGATATATCGTATGTACATATGTATGTTTATCAGCTGTCCAGTCACCATAACACAGG
>DWGJ01004675.1:0-11305 GCA_018246895.1 Aspitha aspitha aspitha | reverse complement strand
CATGGTAGTGTGTGTAATGTTTTATTTATTGATTTAATGTACTTTATAGGCATTATTATTGAAAAATATTAGCGTTCGCCACTGCTCCTACACATAAACTATAAGTGTGCCAAATTTCATACTCCTCCGTGCCCGCAATTTTCGTTTAAAGGGATCCAAAGTTTTCCCTTCACGTATTTATATTATGATTTCGTCTCAACATGTTCCAAAATTATCATTAGCGGATCTTAGAACGCACTCGAGGCGAATCAAAAAACTAATCCCACGAGATTGTTCAGTAATCCAGTTATTACATGTGTCAGATCAGAAATATTACCTATTGACATCAAAAGGTTAAGTCGCTCTTACATTTCTTGGGGGGGCGTTAAAATATTTTGGTAAGAATTTTTCTATTGCTGGATAAAGCGCTCACAGAGAGAAAACACCTGGCATACAGTTATATTGTATACCACAAAGGTGAACTGCAAATAAACCATTGCAAAACTAATGCAAATGAAAAGTAAGTATAAAACAATTTATCACGACCGCGTTAGTCTTTTTGTTTGTGTGCTCTGATCAGATATTTGAAAATGAGGTTTTCTGTGAAGTTTAAAACTAAACATCTGCGTAAATTAGTTGGATAGTTTAGATATTATACAGCCATCAGATATCTCTTTTTATTGATACTGAGTGTTAAGTACGTGGTCTTGAGAGAATCTATGCGAAAATATTAAACAACCTTTGGTAAATACATCACTTTCCAATGATCTTAAAACAGTTTGTAAAATAAAGATTTAGGCAATAAGAACTGTAAACGCAAGTTAAGATGTCCAAGTTCTTTACCATACACCTAAATTACTACAGTAAAAATACTAAATATACATTTAAACAAAATTTATATTACCTGAATGTAAATATTTTTGATAACACTGCATATGTTGGAAAAACTAAATTGCCGCGCACATACATAAAATGTGCAAGTGTAAAAAATACTTTTGTTCCGCATTTGTAACGCCAGCGTCACTTTTTGCACAGTCTGTGCTGTGTCGATGGTCGGCGATAGCCGGCGATTTAGTTACAGCGAGTCGCCGGCGGATTTTGCAGAGCTCACAATAAAGTTACCGGGACGAGAGGGGGAGATTAAAAATCGAGCGACTCGCAGACACAATGAAAATGTTTTTCCGCAGGCCTCTTTCATACGCGCTTTGTTTGTGAAACGAAGTTCGCAGTTTTCCCTCTATGCGCTTCATCGCGATTCTCTCTTGGGGGAAATATTGCGTAATGAATATTCCGTTCTGATTTTGCTCGCGACTGATATAGATGCAGACTGCTCCGATACTTGGATCTGAACAATAATTGAGATCATTCTCCAATACACGGTTTCAGAAGTAGGTGATAAAAATCTAAATTACTAGGCCTCCTCACCTCTTCACTAAGGCAGGCAGGCAGCCTCACCAAGCAATCGTTGCCTCTTACACTTTTACGCTTAGTAAAAGAACCGTAAAAGCGTAAAATATAAGCGTAAACTGGTTAGAAGTCACTGAAACTAGAAACAAAGTAGAAAAACGTTTTTATCACGCGTGTCATTTTCTATTTTTAATGCGATCGATGTTACCTGTTTGCATGTAGGTACATACATATGTATAATCTATGGCTTAGCGGACCATCATATCTTGACTAAAATTGAAAGAAAGTAGCAACTGTACTCTTTTAATTTGTCGCCGTGGCATAGGATTAAAAAGGAGACTTACTGCCACTACTATTCGTTGCTATTAAGCTAATCTGTTAGTAATCATGGATAACAGGGTCACGGAACATATATGTCTTTATTGTTATTGATAGTCGCAAATCAGTTGCTGATCTCATAGCACTGGGAATTAACGGTGCATGTCCATTTGACCTTGAATAATTTTGATACAGGGTATACAGTACATGCGCCTGAATATGTACTGATTATCTGCTAATTAGAACTGACGAGCTGACAACACAGCTCACTATGACCATGCGCATTATTTAAGGGTTCCATTAAAATTATTGTTGTAAGCGCATAGTTTTAACCATGTTTTTTCATCATCATCATCATCCTAACGATTGCCCATATTAGGTGCTACTTATTCTTAACGATAAATTACCATAAAGGGCCTATAAATATTTGTTCCCTGATTCCCGACGTAACATTTTTAACTTTGCTAAAATTAAACTTGAAGTTCCTAACATGTGTTTGATAGACGAAGCAAACATAGAACTTCTCATACTGAAGTTATGAGAAACAGAAATTAGTGTTGTCAAGTTGGCAGGAGAAGTGATTTGCTCTGAGTTTGTTAAGCTATCAACCTAGGGGAACTTAGTTTGCGTATTCCATTGTGGCAATTAGACTTGTAGATCAGCTTGTATGTTTATCCAGGTAAATTTGGCTTCTCACGATGCGTCACATTTTGCATCTGGTGATGGTGAGCGACAGTTAGAGACGATACATATACGTTCTCGATGGCTATCGTCAACTCAAGGGTACTGCTATGTGTTGGTTATACGAATCAACCGTAAGGCTTTTCTTTAATAACTTAAGGGTGGCTGCTCCCGGCGGGTAATATCACGCACCAATACGCACGGCGGCGCACCGTCACATCTTGTGAAAAGTATTCTCCGTACCAGTGTGGGAGCGTTAAAGGCTGTTCGCAAGATTTTGTTCAATAAAAAGATATATAATATTCTCACTTCACTAACATGTTTAAAGATACCTAATTGCTGTATTTTTTTCTCATACAATAGTGACAAAATCGACAGAGTTCGGCGCAATTGTAGACCAGGAACGATTCGATATTTTTAGCTATAAAAGAGGAAACGATACCGAATATTTAAATCGATTTTACGGCCCTCGAAAGAGCCAATTTAGGTCGTATCAATTTCAAATGGCTGGGAGACGTATGTAATGTGAATTGAGAAGAAACACGAGCTAACGATGGGGTCGTGTTTTTATGGTGCTCTTGAGATATCACACAAGTAGATCTGTATTTCATGTGGTAAACAGTTTTACTAGATCTAGAACAGAGTATCCAAAATGCACAGGCACAGCCATAAATACTTTAAAGTATGGGAGCCATATCAAAATGCTTAAGAAGATTCACTTGATGGTTTCATTATCTTTAGTGCAGAAGATTATAGTCACCTCGACAATTACGTCGACAAACAGAATTGCCAGATATGTAGTGACAAAGCAAATTTATTTTGTCAAGAAATAGATGGAATTGACATATCTGACACATGACAACAGGGCAGTCTGCACGCTGAACAATAACTTCATGACAAATAAATTTTCCTGATCGACTTATATCTTTTTGAAGATCAATATCGGTCTCCTAAAAGTTACGAATAAACTTCTTTGAATCTTTCAATAGAGCTTAAAAAACAAATACGATCTGAGTAATACGTACATACTTATCAAGGTAACTTCCATGTCATTCTTTTTTGTGGTAAATTAAGTATCATTATATATAATGTACATACTTCCTATTACGAAAGTCATACGGAGTTTCTATAACAACATTTCTTTCAAGTTGTTGTCGAGACACGCTAAATTAATCATTGATAGTGAACACCAGATTATGAGCTTACATTACGCGGTACAGAAACAAAAGACATAAATTTTTTGAATGACGCAATTTTTCAAGACCAAATAACGCTGTGTTTATATTTCTAATAAACTTGGTTTTTTACATTTAGAATTGTGGCATCCAGTTGGAAAAAAATATAAACACGAAAAGTGCTTTCTTTGTTTGTAAATAAATTGTCACCCTTTGCTCTTTGCGGTTTCTTTTTTACACGTTCGTACTTCCCATCGTCCATTCAATCTGTTTTTTTTTAACGTCGATATAACTGATATTTACATTTACATTAATTTCTTTAAACTTATCTATCGACATAAAAGATCTTCTAATTGATATGATTACAATAATTAGTCTTTATTAATATAATGCTGAAGAATTTGTTTTTTTGCCATTGAAACCGGTATTCTCTAAAATTAAGAGTCAGATTTGAAAATAATCTTTTTGAATTTGCTAAGCCTTTTTTAACCGAGGACAATTTTATACTGTTTATCATCATGCTAGGGGATGTTACTGTGTCACGTTTGAAATAAATATGTAGGCTTAAGGTGGGAAATATTGTTCCACGCGCGTGAATTATTCATGTTTATACTTAGCTGTGATTGAAAAACTAAATAAAATTACTTCAAAATTACATTATGTCCTTATTTTTAAGTATAGTTGAGGTAATATTTTCAAAGTACACTGACATTATATTGGAACTGAACCTCGTGATCATGTGTTTACATAAGTTTTATGCACAATAAATGAATTAACCTTAACAGTAATATATAAACAAACAACGAATTTTCTCTAATCTTTTAATAACACTGCTGTCTCGCCCCCAGTAAAGATATCTGAATGTCGCCATTTTCCTCCTCCACGCTGTACCAATACATATTGTTAGTGTTTAATAAATATTATAATATGACTGTGTAATATTAAAAACGGTTTTGGTTACTTAACATCTTAATATATGTAGGTATTATTACTCTAGTATTCCATACGGTACTTCTCTTAGGATTCCTAGCAACACTGCAACTAAGCTTTTACTAAGTGCCAAAGTCAAGTTAGCTGTTAAGCTTGAGTTTGTCGAGTGTTTATAATAGCAGAATCAAACTTGTGTTTTGTGAACTGAAATAATAATTATTTAGTACTTGTTTTGTATTCAATTTTACTTACCCACTTGTAGACTTGACCACGAGTTGCTGTGGTTACATAATATGTTAAATCATATAAAAATAAGTCAAAATCAACAATCAATGATGACAATGATGTTTGTCCGACTGTTTTCCTATAAGAAAACATTGATTTTTCAATGAAAAAATCTTTTAAGTTGGACCAATAATCAGGTTGTCAATAGTCAGGTTGGACCAACAAAAAATATATTCAAAATTTCATTGAAATCGGTTCAGTGGTTATGGAGATTAGCGCAAACGAACATCGCGACACGGGATGTTTATATATATATATATATAAGAGATAAGAGATATAAGGATATAAAGATACTTGTGGAAGTTTTTTGTGATCGATTTGAAATCCAATTTGAATGAAATATCGATTTGTGGCGCATGACGTGATCACGTTACCAGTTATCCAAGTTTAAAAAAAAATCTTTGCACTCAATAAAAACGAATGGGATATTGAGTGTTTAAATTTTTCTGTAGACGATATATCGTAGAATTCTCTGTTTGTGGAGCTCCGTATTTGCTGCGACCTTTAACTGATTGGGAAATTGAATTGTATTGACACTTGCCTCTAAAGCCTTCCAAATCAAATTGTCCCGAGTATTTTTCGAAGTGGGAAAAATTTGATAATTGACTTCACTCAGAATTCAGTGAATTTATTGTCATCGAATATTAATTAAAATGTAAATTGATATTGGTATTATTACTGAATGATAAAATAATATACTAACATTTAAAATGATGGAATGTGTAGTCGTGTTGAATTAACAACTATTGCAATATACTCGTACATACTAAAAGTGGTATAACTGCATCTTAAAGAGAGGTTAGTACTTGTATAGTTTCTACTTAGTGTTTGTAAGCAGTTCCTTGATTGTTCTTGAGAGTATGTATGTTATACTTTATAAAGGGGTTTATTGCATTAAAAATAAGTATTTATACAGACCATCATGCTTTGCAGCATTCGTTGACTGGGCGCCCGAATTGTAAGAAATACAATTTTAAAAGTACTTAATCGGTCCAAAAAATCTTAATTAATGTCTTCCAGTAACAGACGATGCCAACAATTCTAACTTTAGAATTTTAAAATATTTAAAATATTATAAATTTTGTCGTAAATCTAAATTATTAAAAAGGCTGTGACTTATACACATTTAAAATATTACGTTTAGTTAAAATTGTTGCAAGATTAATCTTTCTTCTTCAGTTGCGGGAGTTGCTACACTTAATTGTTTTTGTTGTTGTTAATTACCTTTATTAGAATTTATTAGGTACATTACGATGTAACGCATAGTAAATGCCATTTGCCTGTCTGTCGCCTGTTAAACGTGTGTTCATTTTTATAATTCACAAGCAACAATGCAACAATTCAATTTTAAATCTGTCGGGACTATAAAGGTAACTGAGATGGTGATACATTTTTTATTTATGAAACTAATGATATTATGATTTTTTTTCATTGTGGACCTGTATAGGTTATTGTATTTTGGGACAGCCATAGGCATGGACGTTTTTCCTTCGTATTTTAGTAAATGTTGCTTTTATCTATTTTTTGAATACTTGATTGACTGTGAAATAGGGAGATAGGTATTTTAAATTTATTTCTGTACCATTAAAATCTTAACTGTAAAACTATTAAATTATCTTTACTTAATAAATTAATTTTACTTTTAGTTTCAGTAGTGATGAAATGACGGAAATGGTACGACATGATAAATTCCACAAATTATAGTAATTATGTAATTAATAAAATGCTTGAGTTAATTTCTAATGAATAAAATTATTAAGTTGAAAATGTTATTTTCAGTAGAATGATTGCAATTTTAATAATAATTACATTTATGACAACTTTTTATTACTTTTTGGTAATTTACCAATCCTTACTTCTCTACCACACAAATCGCTAACTAGCCAGTATTTTAAGAAACTAACCTTGCCATAACTGGCTAAATACAATTTTTGTGTACTCTCCTTATGTATGTAGAGTCAATACAACTTTGCTAAATAGACGAAGACAAATTAAAAATCAGACAATGATTTCTAACACTATGTACAATTTACAATTACAATGGGCATTTTAATTGTCGGCAATTGTCTCGTGAAACAGAATTAAACTTATTTAACTTCATTGTAGCGGGGAGGGTGCATAACGCACGTGTTGTCGGACTAATTGAATGCCTTCCTCCGCGCCCCCGCTCGCGCCGGTGCGAATCTACCTAAACAAACAGAGAACAACATTTTGTAAATCCATGTGAGGCCCTTACTCCTTAACCGTGTAGTTACTAAGTTTTTTTTCCATATGACTTTATATTTTTCATACGGTGTCTGGGTGCGGGTTGCGCGCGGGCGGGACGAGCGCGGTCCGCGGGGCGGGGCGGGTCGTGCGGCCTCTCGCGTTTAGTACAGCGCTCAGCAGGAGTGTCGGACGCTCGGCTTCGCAGTCGGCGACTTTAGTATTCTTCGTTTATTTTCTTTTCTATTCGTTTAATTTGTTGCTCACATCTTTCGGTATAACAAACATGAAATTTTTCGCAGTCTCTCAGTGAGTTCGGAGTGTCAAAGTGTTTATTGGATTTTTATTTTGACAGTGTCACGTGCGAAATTGAATTATACCGGTTCCGGAGTTTTCAAGTGTTTATAACGACACGGCCTTCACTTACGGCAGGTAGAGCCGGTGAATCGTCAAAAGGTGCATTAGTGTTTGGTTTTGCAAGTATTTGGATGTGTGTTAAACTTCGGTAAACACTGTTATATAGTGTTCGGCAGTATTCGGGAAGTTCACATCGACGTATCAAAAGTTTACTCCGATTGACTTCAATTGGATTCTGGTCGGAAACTGGTAAAGTGTATTGTGTAGCGAGCCGGCAAAAGTGTTTGTAACTTGTAACATAACCTTACCTTGTTCAAAAGTGGCGCGTGTTGCTCGGGCATGCGCAGTTCGTTTCAAGAAAATTATTAATAAGGAGCTTGTAATTTTATAAACAAACGGTGTGTTCTGTGTTATTGTGCCGGCTTGTAGTGCGTCGCTAACAAGAAGTGCACGAGTGTACTCAGGGTCCAGTTTTAGTTTGTTCTCGACGACTTTCTTACTTTGTTTGGATTTGAAATTTAAATAACGTCCGTCTCACCTGTGGGATTTCGGTGTTTTACCTGCGCGCGCACTACACTTCGTTACAAAGGTGAGAGAAGGCTTATATTTAAAGTTACTATAAATGTATACAGTAAAGAAGCAGGCTTTTTTCCAAATGATACGTATTCATGCGTCGCGGACCCACGCCATGGGGTTGACCTGCGCTCTTTTTTATACCATAAACCAGTCGAATATTCTTTCTTTGGAACTGACTTGAGACCGGCATGAGCATGACGTCACCTCATCACTTGGCATCCCGTGATTTTTCATCTCGCTCGCACATTCCGCCGGTGCCTTGAAGCTTAGAAGTTGTTTTGATACTTGATTATTTTAATTAACTGAATAAGTTTTTAATTTTGTCTTAATTTTTAAATGTTTGGAATTCCGTTCATGTCTAGATACTTTTGCAAGGTGGTTTATTTTTAACAGCGATTCTTTTAATTAAAAGACTTTAAACGCAATTGTGTGAGCTTGGTCTGTAACCGGAAAGATTCCACTGTTTTATTTTCTTTTTGACAACATTTATTCAACAGTCTCGGAGCTTTTTAGAAGATTGTCTTTGCATTTACATCGATCTTTATTTTCACAGGCTTTAAATATTGTAAAACTTAATGATCCAAGTTATTATTTGAAGAAAAGATTTAATATAATCATGTAAGTGCTTAGTAAAAAAAAAATTTATCCTTAAGCATGATTTAACTCGTACCTACCTAAGTAAATCTAACAATTTATGCATTATAAACATAAAAAATTATTAATACATAGATACATACTATATTACATTATACCTATAATAACTTTTAATTATTACGTAAGAGGTGGATAATATACATATATGTCGACATACTTCTTGTATTCATTTTATTCTATTAAGTTGTGATTTGCTTAATTTTTTATTTCGCATGGAATATTTATTCGCAGATTTTAATCAATTCTGGATAATGTGCTCTTTTTTTCAGATATTCTGATTTTCCTGGTATGTATTGATATTTTACGTTTTTTTAGACGTAAACGATACGCAGGCTTGTATATGAAGTACCGACATATTTATATGAACTTTTAACTTTGATTTAATAATAATTAGAACTTCTAAATTAATTAAACATTCTTACATTACCCTGACAGATTTGGGAAGACGGTCCTGTGGAGACGCAATTTTAGACGAACTCAATGGGCTTAGAAACCCGTTGCAGTTAGTCAAGCGCTTTGTAATCCCGAATCGGAGGTTCGAATACCAATTAGTACAAAAATTTGCAAGAAAAGTACGAGTATCGGTAGTCTCGATGCAAAATTATCCCTATAGGTAAGTATGTACCTGCCTATTTAGAAAATTATTTATGTACTTTTTCAATTGTCTGATTGCCATAGAACATCCTAGAACGTGATAAGAACTTTTAAATGCGCTCGTCACACATTGAGTAGCAAGCAACATAACAATTTTTTTTTTAATAATTGAAGAACATATGTATGGCAGTAGCTATGATTTAAGATTTGGCGGCGGTTGTGGTGGAGATTTGTTTTGATATCCAGATCTCTTCGATAATATCGAAGTTTTCCTTATATCCTTAAACTAGCTGTGCTCGCGGCTTCGCCCCCGTGGAAATCAATATTTTCCCGTTTTTCCAACATTTGTCATTGCTGTTCCACTCCTATTAGACATAGCGTGATGTTATATAGCCTATAGCCTTCCTCAATAAATAGACTATTAAACATAAAAATTATTTTTCAATTCGAACCAGCAGTTCCTGAGATTAGCGCGTTCAATCAAACAAACAAACTCTTTAGCCTTATAATAGTAGTATAGATAGATGCTAGCTTTGCAATTCTTTCACATTTGTTTTTGTTGGGATGCAATGTTTAGGATCAGGTTTTAATTCTTTGTCATCATCAGAGTTAAGCGGTGTGTTTTAGGTTACATTGTTAGCGTGTAATGGAGCTCCAAGATCTCACGTCCTCAGTCCATCTGTATCAAGGAGACGCTATTTGACCAGAACAAAAGCAGCTTACTTTATCCTGATTTGGACGGCCAAAGAATGGCCTCCCTGTGCCTGCCTCCCGAAAGTTATCCTACACCGTAGATCGCTTTATTGCTTTCCATTGAGCGAGATTGTGCTTCATTTAACTTATATGACTTTTAAAAAGTTATCTTCATCATAAGCGCTATCAGTTAACTGCTGAATATAGCTCAGCCCAGTCTTTGGTCTTTGCCTTTTTTATGTTAGTCCTTTTATTCCGTGTATCAGTCGCATCTCGCATTGAATACATTGATACAAAATAAAAAAAAACGCAATATGTTCTAGGTTACATTATTCATATATCTACTTCGCTTTGCATCGGTTGCAAATATGGATTCTCGTGCCAAGGAAATTGCAGACGAGCGGAAATGATACTCTCGTGAAGAGTAAAACGAATGGCGAATAATGAGCGACCACATTAACCGAACCCAATATCGCACAGGTAAATGTACCTTTCACAAAATATTCCTCGTTTAGGAATGTTTCAGATGCTTTCGTTTATTTAGGTGGCTGACAGAAATATAGCAGAGGTGTAGCATGGAAACATAATGAGTTTGGCTTTCCAATGTGGTTGAATAATTAAAGGTGACTTATGTTATCGTGATTTTCACAACAACTGTTATTAGGATGGCGAGGTAGCCTATTAATTTAAAACGAATAAATCAGAACTTCGTAAACCAGAGGAGGTCCAGTATAAAAGGGATCGTGATTAAACACGCCAATAATAGATATTAATGAAATAAATATTGATATTAATAATGCTTTGATTTTTTAAATACAGGATTCAATATACAATTCGAACTGAAAGTAAAATTAGGATAGGTTTTTTTGTTTAAAGACTACCTATTGATAGTGTGAAAGCGTTTGTCCCTCCCGAGAAATAAATTGGTATATTGTGATATTCGTGTTCCACCTTAGGTCTTATCTAAGCAACGCATTAGGAGGGGTCGCGGCCTAACGCTTGTGTCGCATAAAAAATACAAACGCACACACGTACACAGGCACACACAGTTAACACGCATATGTTTCATCAAGTAGAGAGAGGAGATGCGGTATGTTATAGATGGCGTATATTCATGATCAACCGAAGTGAATAACTTTGAATATATGAAGTTATTTCTTAGATCGAAAATCGATCTGCCAGGTACAATATTATTTATTATCGTGGCTTCTCGGTATTGATAAGATTATTTTTTTCTTTATCTGTGCCGAGATGTATCTCAATCATTTTTGTATCTTGCGTAAATAAATACATGTATCATTGTTTAGCATAAACGCTTCAGTGCGATGTTTGCGGTATATTAGTAGGATATTCCTAGGTGTAGGTATCCTTATGTATACCAATATATAAAGCTGAAGAGTTTGTTTGTTTGTTTGTTTGTTTGTTTGTTTGTTTGTTTGTTTGTTTGTTTG